>ML819559.1:262397-290278 GCA_009831015.1 Picea engelmannii
GCAAGTTTCTCTTTGTATTCATCTGTCCATGGAAGAATATCTCTATGGAGTCTTCCTGTATGAAGGGTAGCTCAGATGGATCATACTCAATAATCCGTGGAGGCACATCATAATTGTGTTGATTGACATAATTAGGGCCACTCGGATCCATCACATATTTATCATTCCTTTCCCGGCTGTGTAATATCTCATATGTGCCATCGCCCATGGGAATGTATGCATGGGTAAGGCTCATGCTAAGAAAACCCCCAAGGGAAGAGGACCAGGTTCTTGACAAGAGCATCCCCCAAGAATCCGAAACATTGATCACTAATATGTCCATGAGGAGGCTATTATGTGGAAAATCAATCATAAAAACCTCAACGTCCTCACACACCCCAAAGACCTTGACCCTTCTAGAATCAATACCGCATACATCTCCATAGGGTCGGGTTGTATTCAGACCAAGTTATTCCATCACCTTCAATGACATGACATTTTCTAAGGCACTAGAATCAAGCATGTAATTATTTAAGTGGAGGCCATTCATGCCTAATGAAAGATAGAAGGGAGAATTCATGTCTCTTTGCCGATCGAGATACATAGTGTTCAAGATGATAGGAGGATCTTCCTTCTCGGTTGGCACCTGTAATAGTTTCAAAATTACCCTTTTCATAGAATGGATCTTACACATCTTTGTTATTGGGACCGTCCTATTTAGTTTTCCAAACATGCTTGCCACATCTATATTCAACTGAATCTGATCTGCGGGAGTTGGTTTAGGAAGAAACTCATGTATTGACGGTGGAGGTGGTGATGCCACCTTCTCTGCCAATGGAAGAGGAGTGTCAGGATGTGATGGAGGGGCCGAAGCTTTATTTCTTATAGTGTAGGTAAGATATTCCCTCCTCCTTAATTCCTTCTTCTGATCATCTGTTAACTGATTCAAGGCTCAGAGTCTCCCCTCTCTTTATCCTCGTCTTCTGGCTTCATTGATATGTTCTTGTGTGACTTTCTCTTCTTGGAACATGCATATCATATCGATGAAATTCATATCGCCAGGAGAATCTTCATCTCGTTAGGGACATTCATCTTCCCTATGAGGTTCTTGGCACGGAAGCCACCAAGTTTCTATGTCAATCGTCCTAACTGGTTTCAAAGTACATCGGGCCTTTGCCTCTTGCCGAGGCCTTGGTTTCCAACCCGTGGCATCTCTCTGCTATCTGGAAAACTGAGGTCTAGGAGCATATTGATTCCTCTCTACAGTGGTCAAATGACCCATAATTTGATTTGTAGCTGGGTAAACTAAGTACTCATCTGATCTATATTCTATGTCAAGAGGGCAATTAGACCAGGAGCATTGTTGTTGGAAACCTTAGTCTTTGCTTCTACCTTGATATGAGGGTACTGGAAAGGTTCCACTTTTGAATCAAGGAGATTCTCTTCAATGTCAGCACTCTACTCCTTGGCCTGTGCCAATGATGTGCGCTTTTAGTCTTTCAGAATGAAGCGAAATTTCCCTTCAAAAGCATTCATATAAAGGAGACGAACTAATAAGGTTGTAGGACAAAATTATGTTGGAATCTGGTTGTACAACCTGTAAAATCTAATATTGAATCCCTTCACTGTCTGAATCTCCTTTTTCTTTATCTGATTGAATTGAGCTCCAATCATCCCACCATTAGTCTTTGTTGACCATCTGCTCTTAAATAAGTTGGAAAAAGACTCATAGGACATGAGATGATTGTCATGGAGGCCTCTGAACCAATCAAGAGCTTCTTCGGTCAATGTTGAAGTGAATAACCTCATGGCCACGTATTCATGTTCTATAACTGCATTTTCCATGTCTTGGCCCATGACATAAATATGATCCTCAACGGTCACTACATTGTTTCCTGGGAACTTTGGAAACCACTTGTTAGAATATTTTGGCACTGTATTGGGGTGTTCTTGGATAATGGACATGTTAAGGGGTTTATAAAGGTCCTTTTCCCAAGGGTAAGCCATTGTAGCAAGGGGAAGGGTATTGTGGAAGAGGGTTTTGACAATGAGATACTTGAGAGGAGGCCTTCTTTGATAAACCTTAGA
Source organism: Picea engelmannii (assembly GCA_009831015.1). NCBI lineage: Eukaryota > Viridiplantae > Streptophyta > Pinopsida > Pinales > Pinaceae > Picea > Picea engelmannii. Next base: position 264,465 of record ML819559.1, read on the forward strand.
AGGATTGAACCTCCCAGGGGGAAAATGCTTGGAAGAGGAAGGGTTCTGGGAAGGTGGAGTCACAAGATGAGATTTAAGAGGAGCTTATCAAGAAACGTGGAAAGGGAACATCCCTTGGGTGGAGGCTCCAGGCAAGCTAAGTGATCCAAAAAGGATCAAGAGATGGTTAAGAACAACTTAGAACACACAAAAGCAACTTAGAATGGTCATAATGGCTTCAGTAGACAACAAAAGGAAAAAAATTCAAAGTTCCCAAAACTCAATTAAAAGGGCATAATTGCTAAGAGTGCATCACAAGATTTCTAATGGTGCAAACTACTTGTCAAACAGAGTTACAGATCAAAAGTTATAAGCAGTCAAAGTTCAGTCAAACTTGGTCAAAAGTCAAAAGTCAAAGTGACACATGGCACCACTGCAATGGTGACATGTGGCATGTTCGTACAGATGAGTTGGCAAGATGATGTGGAAATGATGGCAGACACGTGGGCAATTTAGATGATGACACGTGTTAGTTTCATGGGCAAATCAGATTGCGACAAGTGACAGTTTGTGGACAAGCTATATGGTGCCACGTGGCCCAGTCATGGGCTGCCAGGTGGCACCCCTCCAATGGTCGTTGGGTAAACTTTTTATCACTCCACCAAATTCGAACTCATGGCTTCTCACTAGCCCAAAGGCCCCACAAATCCGTGCTACCACTACACCACACCATGTTACTTGTTATTAATATGGTTCAAATTTTATTTGAATTTAATAGTTTATATGGGTGCCAAAGGAAAGGGGCCAGGCCTTCGGCCCAACCCCTGATTACATGTATTGCGCCACATGACCATAATCTTCCGCCCATCTAGGGCCTTAATCTAAACTACCACCAAATATAACATATTCCCCTAATTTTAGAACATTTCGCCAGTTTGTAACCACTCGTTATATTTAGCGGAGCGCGCCACATTTGTTCTAACCATTTGCCAAAAAGGGGAGTCCACGGGATTTGATCCCAAGACCTCCGCCTAAACACCACCTAACTTAGCCTCCGCTAACCACTCCGCCAACCTTCTCATTATTGCATAACCACCAGATTATATTATTTAAAGGGGGTTCGATTAGTGCAGACACACAAGAGCATGAAGGAGGCAGATCGAGGGCATCCGTACAGTACGGATTTGGGCATAGTTTTCTAGATTTTGGCATGGATTTCGAGACATTCCAATCATTTATTGCAGGAGCAGTGGCATAAAAACTGAGGCAGGGGTGCCTTGGGGTCCTGAAAGTGTCCAACTCAGATTGAGGCGTGGAGACAATCTTTTTTAGGTAAAACAATGCCACGAACGCAATGGTGGTGTTAGTTTTCTGATCTGAGCAAAGCTTTTGTGTCTTAACTCCAAAATGAGGTATGCTTATGTATTTTGCCCAATTCTTTTGTGGAGTTAATAAAAAGACCTACCCATTTGAGAGAAGGACCCGAAGATGTAGTCCACCAGAAACAAACGTCGTTATCAAGTTCTTTGTGTTTAGATTGCATGCTTATGTCTCTTTATTTTTGAGATTTTCCTTCTTTATGGTGTACTTTTGTTTATTCTCATTTAATACAGTTCTTTAATAAGTCACATGATGAAAAGATCCCGGATCATGTTGGTATCAAAGAAGTCGTCTTTACTTGAATTGTTGAGTATGAATGCTTACTAGGGAAAAGCATAAGGAGGGTAAAGGAACACTTAATACTTTCAATCCCAAAGTTGGTCATGCATTCCAAAGGAAGAAGATGGCAGAAGAGGACAAGCGTGATGAACATGAGAAAAACTTTCACATGGTCTTTTATCGCATATCATAAATGGTCGAACGAATGTATGGAGATTACGAGAAGAGAATGAAGAAGAAAGGGAAGAAAAAGGAAGCACAAGTTGATGATGATGCTTCGGTAAACCAAGGGGATGGAGGAGATGCTCCTGAGCCTCCATATTCGCCTTCAAGTTCTAGTTCTTCTTCCTCTGAGCATTCTCATCACTCTCAACATTCTAACCATAAGGCCTCTTTTAAGAAACCATTATTAAAGCTTGATGTAAGCTTTTCTTTACCTATGTTTAATGGAGATGTTAATCCTAAAAAGTTAGACAATTGGATCCGACAGGTTGAAGTATATTGTCGTGTTCAACATAATGACGAAGATGAAGTTAAAGTGTAACTGTCTTCTCTTTGGTTGGAAGGCACCACTCTCGTATAGTGGGAGAGCAAGCTACATGACAAAAGTAAGTGTGGTAATCTTCTTTCCTCATGGTCGAAATTTAAAACAGAGATAAGGAAGCAGTTTTATCCATTAGGGTATTTACATAAAGTAATGATGGAATGGAAAACGTTGAGACATAGTAAAGGTTAGATTGTACAAAGTTTCACAGAAGAATTTAGGAAGAAAGCTCTTGCATTGAACATTCCTTTGGATTCTTATGAAACTTTAATGAAGTATATTGGTGCACTTCATAGTTATATTCGTCATACTTTGTTGTTATTTAACCCCACTAGTCTTGACGAGGTTCGTGTGCAAGCCACTCAGATTGAGAACATGGGGAAACATGTTCAAGAATATCCCACGAAGAAATCTTCCAATTTCCCACACAAGAATTTCAAGAAGTTCATAAGAAAGGACAAGAATACCACTACAACAACGAGAGAAGGAGGAAAACCATCTTGCACTCATTGCAAGAGCAACGGTCATGATGAATAACACTGTTGGAAACTACATCTAGAAAATAAACTGAAACAGTTCGGTGGAAAGGGGAAGACAAAGACTGTTGCTACAGTGCAACAAGATCTTGGTTCCGAATCAAGAGATGAAGGAAATATCATAGTGGCTATAGTACAAGGTAAATATGCTCTTCATGCTAGTTCAAGTTCCAGTGATGAATCTCATATTGATGAACGAAAGAGGAATGAGTTATTTCATATATGAGTTGTATCTAAACATACTAAGATAGATACATTATTTGATCCGGGTTCCCAAGTAAACTTAATATCTGAAGCACTTGTCAAGAAGATGGGTCTTGTAACGAAGCCACATCCAAAGCCTTACCCTCTTGGTTGGGTATGTGACAAAGAAAAACTTAATGTCACCAAACAATGTAGGGTCAAATTTGCTATTGCTTCAAAGTTGATTGATGAAGTGGATTTGGATGTTGTACCACTTGATATATGTGGCATAGTGTTGGGGAGTCCTTATCTTTATGATAGAAAAGAAATCTTCTTTCGTCATGAGAAAAAATACCACCTTACTAAAGGGGGAGTGGAATATATTGTTAGAGCTCACAACATGAGGGTAAATATGACACTTGTTAGTGCAGGGAAAATGAAAAGACTCATAACCACTAATAAGAGATATGTACTCACGGTCGTCAAAGAGAAAGATATCGGGACATCCGACACTTTCCAAGGGTGTGATCCATCTCATAAAAATGAATTAACTGATATTGTTTCTAAGTATGATGATATTTTCTAGGAACCAGATGGATTACCTCCTAAGAGGGAAATCCAACATGAGATACATCTTCAGTAGGATTCTCCTCTTCCTAATGTGGGCATGTACAAGATGTCAGTTGTGGAAATGACAAAGATCAAGAAGCAGGTACAAGGCTTATTGGATCAAGGGGTCATCAGGCCAGTTCATCTCCTTGTGGTTCTCCAATTGTGATGGTGCCAAAGAAAGATGGCACATGGCGAATGTGTGTCGATTACCAGGCTTTGAATAAAATCACAGTGAAAAATCGATACCTTCTTCCTCATACAGATGATTTACTTGATCAGTTGAAGAATGTTATTTATTTCACTAAGTTGGATTTACGTAGTGGATATCATCAAATTAGGGTTGCAGAACATGATGCATGGAAGACTGCATTTAAAACCAAACAAGGATTGTTTGAGTGGTTAGTTATGTCGTTTGGGATTTGTGATGCTTCGACAACTTTCATGCGTGTGATGAATGATGTATTCAGGCCTTTCCTGGATGACTTTGTGATTGTATATTTAGATGACATTCTTGTTTTCAATGGGACTTGGGATGAACATGTAAGGCATGTAAAACAAGTATTGGATACTTTGCAAAGGGAAAAGTTGTATGTGAAAATGTCAAAATGTGAATTTGGCAAGACTGCACTTGTATACTTAGGTCATATCGTGGGAGGAGGACAATTGAAGATTGATCCTTCCAATATTGAAGTAATTATGAAATGTCCTGAGCCAAAAAGTGTAACCAAGATCCAGAGATTCTTGGGTGCAGTCCAGTATTGGATGAGATTCATTCCCAACTTCTCCTATATAACAACTCCTTTGCATGCCTTAACCAATGTGAAGAACACTTTTCAGTGGGAAGGAAAGAAACAAAACGTTTTCAACATTTTGAAGGAGAAGATCAGTACCGCACCAGTATTAGCACTGTCAAATCTTCAACAACCGTTCGAGATCGAGACAGATGCTAGCAGATACACCATGGGTGAAATATTAATGCAATATTTTAAGCCTATTTGTTACCACTGCGATACTTTTAACCAATTTGTTGTTAACTATCCTACATATGATAAAGAGTTGTATGCATTAGTTCAAAGTGTAAAGAAATGGAAGCATTACTTGTTAGGTAAGGAAACCATCATACATATAGATCACCAACCCTTACATTATCTTCAAGCACAGACCAAGCTGCAACAATCTCGACACTACAGGTGGATGGGTTTTCTACAACAATTTCATTTGGTAATCAAGTACAAGAAGGGTACAAGTAACAAGGTAGCCGATATGATTTCTAGACCTCCTATTGTTGCTTCTATTATTTTGAAGAATACTCCTTTATCTCATGATAGCTATGTAGAACAATATGCCATCGATGAAGATTTTAAAGAAGTATATGAGAAGCTAACCCATGGTGCACAGGTAGAGAACTATTGTCTGCAGGGGAAATTACTCTATCATCTTGGGAAACTATGTATTCCTACAAGTGAACGAGTCCATGTAATACGAGAAGCTCACACTTCTCTTGTATCTGAGCATTTTGGGGTAGGAAAAACTATGGCTCATTTGTAGAGGTTTTGTTATTGGCCTCGAATGAAAGCAATTGTAACTAAATATGTAAAGGGGTGTGTGATGTGTTCTACTTGTAAGCCCACTAATAGAAAATTGGGGCTATACTCACCACTTCATGTTCCATCCCATCCATGGGAAAGCATTTCCATGGATTTTGTAGGGGGTTTACCAATGACCAAAGGGGGTCATGATTATTTGTATGTCGTAGTGGATAGGTTCAACAAGATGTGTATCTTGATGCCATGTAAAAAGCAGATCACTGCTGAGCAGACTGCTAATCTCTTCTTTCAGCATGCTTGGTTTCACTTTGGATTACCCACGTCCATTGTCTCGGATTGAGATACTCGATTCCTTGGGGATTGTTGGACTAGCTTGTGGAGAATGATGGACACCAAATTGAAGAGGAGCACTTCTTTTCATCCACAAATCGACGGACAGAAAGAGGTGGTAAACATAACAATTATACTTTTTCTTCGAGGCTACTACAACAAGCATCCTAAGTTATGGGATGAACATATACCTTATGTACAACATGCTTATAATCGAGCTTTACATTCATCCACTCAGAGTTTACCTTTTGAGATGTGTTTTGGGTACCTACCAAAGGTTCCTTTGGACTTGATGTATGGGAAAGATGTCGATGTGAATGAAGAACAAACAGAGGATAGAGCCTGCAAGTTCATCCAGAGGATTCAACAGATACACCAGGCAGTCAGGGAACAGTTGGAGAAGAGTCAAGCACAATATAAAGCTCAGCATAGCAAGCACATGGTTGATCATCAGTTCCAGGTTGGAGACCGGGTATGGCTTCACATCAACAAGGAACGATTGAAGGGTGAAGGAAAGAAACTCAAGCCCATTTGATATGGACCCTTCACTATTTTGGAGAAAAGTGACACTAATGCTTTTCGTTTAGATCTTCTACCTTATATGCATATCTATTCAATTGTGAACGTAGGGAACTTGAAACTTTTTTAGCCTCCCATGATCATGGATCATGATGAGGAAGTTTCAATACCTTCAGTTGATGAGTTCACATTTGAGTACTTGGATGAGTTACAAGAATATATCATCCTGGACAGAAGGACGAGGAATTCACGCAGGGGTGATGTTGATTATCTTCGAGTAAGCTTAAAGGGCACACATCCAAGCAAGGCAAAGTGGATTGAGAAGGATAAGGTGAGGGAACTCTTCCCTCACTTACCAATTGATTAATGAAAGATTTTGGTGGTCCAAAAATCTCTCAGTGAGAAGGCGTGATCCAAAAAGGATCCAGAGACAGTTAAGAACAACTCAGAACGCACATAAGCAACTTAGAACGCTCAGAATGGCTTCAGCAGACAACAAAAGGGAAAAAATTCAAAGTTCCCAAAACTCAATTAAAAGGGCATAATTGCGAAGAGCGCGTCGCAAGATTTCTAATGGCACAAACGACTCTTCAAACAGAGTTATAGATCAAAATTTATAAGCGATCAAAGTTCAGTGAAACTTGGTTAAAAGTCAAAAAGTCAAAGTGACACGTGACACCACTGCAAGGGTGACATGTGGCATGTCCGTACAACTGATTTGGAAAAATGATGTGGCAAGGATAGCAGACACGTGGGCAAGTTAGGTGATGAAACGTGTTAGTTTCATGGGCAAATCAAATTGCGACAAGTGGCAGTTTGTGGACAAGTTATATGGTACCATGTGGCCTAGTCACGAGCTACCATGTGGCACCCCTCCAATGGTCGTTGGGTAATTTTTTTATCACTCCACCAGATTCAAACTCATGACCTCTCACTAGCCCAAAGGCCCCACAAATCCACACTACCACTACACCACACCATGTTACTTGTTATTAATATGGTTCGAATTTTATTTTAATTTAATTGTTTATATGGGTGCCAAAGGAAAGGGGCTAGGCCTTCGACCCAACCCCTGATTACATGTATTGCACCACATGACCATAATCTTCCACCCGTCTAGGGGATTAATCCAAACTACCACCAAATATAGCATATTCCCCTAATTTTAGGACATTCCGCCAGTTTGTAATCACTTGCTATATTTAGCGGAGCGCGCCACATTTATTCTAACCATTTGCCAGAAAGGGGAGTCCACGGGATTTGATCCCGGGACCTCCGCCTAACTTATCCTCTACTAACCACTCCACCAACCTCCTCATTATTGCATAACCGCCAGATTATATTATTTAAAGGGGGTTCGATCAGTGCAGACACACAAGAACATGAAGAGGCAGACCAAGCGCATCCGTACAGTACGGTTTTGGGCGCAGTTTTCTAGATTTTGGCATGGATTTTGAGACAGTCTAGTCATTTATTGCAGGAGTAGTGCCACAAAAACTGAGGTAGGAGTGACTTGGGGGCCTGAAAGTGTCTGAATCAGATTGAGGCGTGGAGATAGTCATTTTTAGGTAAAACGACGCCACAAACGTAATGGTGGTGTTAGTTTTCCGATATGAGCAAAGCTTTTGTGGATTAAATCCAGAATGAGGTATACTTATGTATTTTGCCTAATTCTTTTGTGGAGTTAACAAAAATACCTACCCATTTGAGAGCAGGACCCAGAGACGTAGTCCACCAGGGACGAACTCCGTTATCAAGTTCTTTGTGTTCAGATTGCATGCTTATGTCTCTTTGTTTTTGAGCTTTTCCTTCTTTATGGTGTAATTTTGTTTATGCTCATTTAATATAGTTCTTTAATAAGTCACCTAACGAAAAGATCCTGGATCACTAAGGGATAGAGGCTTTGGGAGGGAAGCTTGCCAAAGTGTCAATAGGGAACAAAGAGGATTTAAAATCCTCCCCGGCAACGACACCAAAATTTTATCGCACAAGTTGTAGGTTGGGAAAATCCCAACCCAACTACCAATTGGCGGCAACTTGGAGAGCACCTACCCACAGTCACCTTAGCCAGGTGTTCTCGTCACTTTAGAGGTAAGGTAGTCACCTCAAGGGGAGAATCCAGGTGACCCTAGGGGGAATTGAGATGGAAAATGATAAGTATGGATGGATTTCCCTAGAGGTCAATTCTAAATGTTTGGAAGAGCTTGGAAAAGAGTCTTGGGAAGGCTTAAGGGTTTCCAAGTGAGTTGAGTGAGATGCTGAGAGTAAAGTACCTGCCCGAGACACAATGAAAACCAAGGATGCTTGTAATATATTAGTTGGAAAAGTAAGTTAAGCTTATTGTCCCTAATTGAATCCAAAGTAAATGATATATATCAGCTCATAAAATATAGTAAAGGTCGCAAAATGAGTGCTAAAAGTATGATTAAATGAGCAAGAGACAAGCTAGTGAAATCTATCTTAATCCAACAATGATAAAGCAATACTTTAACACAAAAGCAAGGCTGAAAACAAAATCTTGCGACAAATATATTTACCAGACTTATGGCTGAATCAAACCAAGCCTTATAGCAGAAAAATTAGACACTGAAAACTACGTCTAACTAGCTCAACAAGTGTGTTAGGGTTAGTAGAGAATTAGGGCAAAGTTAAGGGTTAGTCCTAGGGTTAGTTTATTAGTTATTAGGGGTTAAAGAGTTAGATTTTTTGTAGCCTTGTGGCTGTAGGTTAGTTTTGTAACATCCACAAGAAATAATGGTTGAAAGGGGATGCCTCAATGAGGCAAGAGAGCCTAAGGCTCAAGGAACAACTTCCAAAAGAGACAACTTCAAAACTTGAAAATTTCACGTTTACCAAGGCAACAATTTATATCTCCAATGCAACAAGTAATGACTAATGTATTTAATTATTGGGTTAATGGAGTCAAGAAAAGAAATAGATAGAGTTACTAACTCCTTGGGGGTGTAAATCCTCTTACTCCCCAAGGCAAGTATCCCTAGCTAGGGTTTAGGCTAAGAAGGTGTATGAAGTTATACTTATCTTAGGAAACCCTTGTTAAACCAATAAAATTTAAGCATAAAATGATGGAGGCTAAGGTGGGGGTGTATGCCCTTATTCTTCCCACCTAGCTTTAGCAAAATAACTTTGTCTTGAACACAAATGATAATACAATGCAAAAAAGCCTTACCAATTCAAGGAAAATGCTAAGATAAACCACCACAATAAAAAAGAAGAGCCTTCCAAGGCTAGTGCATCACTTCCATCAACCAATAACCAAGAATGTAGCCATACACAAGAGCACAAGAGAGAAACTAGCCAAATATAGCGAAAATTCCAGTCCAATACTTCTCACAATGGGAGAGTTATGATATAAAATGAGATCTTATGATCTCTATTTATACAAAATGTCACTAACATAGTTTGTCCACATAATTTTAGGGTAAACCGCAAGATTATGGGTCAACAACCCTAATCTTTCCCCTTTACAAAATAATATGAAACAATTCATTCTAAGGGTAAACCACAAGATTATGGGTCAACAACCCTAATCTTTCCCCTTTACAAAATAATATGAAACAATTCATTCTAATTTTTACTTTTTGCACAAATGAAAACCCTAAGAGTGACGCCACCCCTTTAGGAGGGATATTTTGGCACTTTTAGGTCAAACGTTGAGTTGGAGATGATAGGGTTGGGCCTCCAAAGGACATGTGTCTCCAATACAACCTTATACTTCATGATCCAAGGGTTCCTTCCTTCAAAACGTTCCATGTTTAGTCATCACCACCTCAAGCCCCTCAAGCATGACATCAAGCCCCCAAAGATGATGTTTTGCCTCTCCTAGGAAAAATGTTTGTCATGCAAGGGCTAGGTCATGTCGTCCACAATGTCTTCTAGGCCTCTGAAGGTATGTCTCTCTCATCTAGAATGTGGGCCCTTGGCATCCAACCTATGGGCTTCAATCCCCATGGAAGCCCAAGCTAGGCTTGTTCCTCCAAAATTGTCCACCAACTAGGTCATGCAAAGAAAAATAAGCATGCCCTCCAAGGGTCTCAAGTTAAAATATCATGATGAGTAAATCAAATCAATAAATGAGCCACCTAAGAATGTGCATCAAATATTACCCTGTCAAACAAGTAAGTGCTCAAAAACATTACGCAACTTGCCAAACTTGGATATGTGAGGGTTGACAAGGTGTCTTATCGGGTAGATTTTTCCTAGTTCAAGGAGTATTTCTCAAGTGATCCCTCTCTAAGCCATGTAAATTGATGAAGTGGTTAAGGATCAAAACTCAATGGGCATGGGGTTCATGAAATACAAGGGGTTTTACTGTCTCATTCATTGGTGTCTTTGTAGAGGGTGTGTGACACCTTCTTTTCCAATCCCATTGTTTTTCCATTCTTTGTTTCTTTCATGTTTTAAGGATGAGTTGACGACCACTGTCCTCACGTGGTGTCCAGATAATGACAGTGTCACTCACAAATACCTTGCAGAAATGAGAAGGTTGGCTCGTGATGAGACCCCCTTTCTCTCAGTTGTGCAATTGAGAGCCACTACCCTGGCTGGGTGGCCATATGATGATAATATCATACCACTAGATACCCATGATTATGATAGGCTGACTCGTGACGAGACCTCCTATCCTCCAACTAACCCTCTAATCATTCTATCATTTATTATTGTGGGTCCACCTTTTCTTACAAATAATCATTTCATTTCTTTCTTGGGGGATTCCTGGGCGAAGCATCTGGAAGGTTTAATATATAGGATTTTATATTTTACTCAACAACAATCCCTCTGGGACTTCAGCCCCTTCTTCCCATAAAATGAGGGATAACCCCTTCTTGGGTCAATACACCCTAAAATCCCAAGAGATAAGGAAATAGGGGGTTTAAGTGATGGAAAATGGTAAGTATGGCTAGGAACAGTTTGATGGCTCTTCAAGGGAGCTCATAGTAGAAAACCCATTCCATAGGAACACCGCTTACTAGGGCACAATGTCAACCACCAAGGTGAAATAGGGAAAAAGGAATAATGTCCAAGCATATGTCATGAAATCTAAAGCAGTCTAAGATACAACATACTCAAATGCCTCAAATATTGAAATGACACTCACCATAATACTTGACTTGTACCTCATGGAGCAAGGCCCAATTCCTCTCGGAATCCAGTTGGTGTGGTGGATGTCGTCTAAAAATATATGACATCTGTGGTGGTGAGAAGGGTCTCCATCTATGCAACTAGATATTGTTGGTCACGTAGTCTCTCGACACTCCATATCTGCAACTTGAGGGCCTCGAAACATAATCTCGTTAGTTATACCACAAAATGGGGATAACAATTCCAATTTTCAATGAACTCTGGGAGTGGGTACAGGAAATTTGTGAAACAATTATCTACATCAGATCCTTTGAGCCATGGATGTGGGGGACACATGAATTGTCAGGAGAATTCAGATCTGATCTTTAGATTCAATTCAATTTCTTCATTGATTACCCTTAGCATCTTTCCATGTTGCTCATTTACTGAGTTTACCATTGAGTTAGAGTTTTGTTGAGTCAAGTTAGCAAAGGGATAGAATAGAAGAACTTTCGTCCAACTTGTCCATGGATGTCTTGACAAGTTGCAGGGTCACCACAGAGGAAAATCTCCCCTTTTTTCTTTTGTTAATTGTAATATCAATGAATAGGCTTTGCTTGTTAGAATTCCTGCACAAATATCACAGTAACATAGGTTATCTTCATCAAAATCAATGGTGACTCCAAACCTGTTTCTATTGAGCCTTTCTTGAGCATGGTTAAGGTTGAAAAACACCTTCCTTTCCCATTTTTCTAGGATTAGTATTTTCAAAGGACTCTCCTTTATTTATTCAATGAGAGTCTTGGCGAGGAATTGATCAACATTTTCTCTTGTAATATTATCGAGTCGGTATTTTCCTTTAGGGGAATTGACTATAGACAAAACAGTCATGTTGATCATTTTTCTATGCTCAATTTTATGCCTAACCCTTCTTTCTGTTTTTGTGGCTTCTTGTTCAATGATCATAGGTTGTTTTCCTTTATCTAATGACAATGGAATTTCATTAAACATAACAAAGCTAACATTCCTTGCTTCTCTAGTTAGCATATCGACCATATAATTTAAATGGACCGGTTTGAATTCAACTTCATAATCGAAGTTTTCGAGCCAAACTACCCACTTCTAGATCCTGGTGTGGTTGTGAGTAAGGCATATTTTAGCATTAAGCATGCCTGACATTATCTTTAAAAATGTTCTTATTAAAAACATTGAGGGTTTCAAATACAACTTAAAATGTTGATATATCTTCTTTATGGCTAGGAGTTCCTTATGGTTGGATGGGTAATTCAAATCCACTCCTCTGGAAGAGCCAGAGGCATACCCACATATTTATTATATTCCGTTGATCCTTTCTATCAACATTCCTCTCCATGTGTGTTGACATGCATTGATATCTATGATGTAGGATCCTTGCTATGATGGAAGAGACAATGGAGGAAATCCTTGGATTTTTTGTTTAGTCATTTTAACAACTTCTATCATGGTTGTAGTCCAAGGTAGTGGTATTTTCTTCAAGCAGTGCTAGAAATGAATATGTCCTCTACTTGTCCTTTATAAAAAGGCCTGACTTAATTTAAAAAACTTCTAAACATTTGGATTTGTGTTTAATCAGTAATTACATCTGAGAAGTTGTTGAAGCTCTTGAACATATGATCCTGGAACAATACTTAGCCATTAGTAATCATGAATCCTATAAATTCAATCTCTATCTTCCCTATTTACATTTTGGATGCAGATATAACATGACCATGATGGAAAACAAGCTCATAGAATTTATGTAGGTGCCTGGAATGATCTTGAATGTTCTTGGACTAGACCGAGGTGTCATCAATGTAGATAATTAACCAAGGATATTCTCTAAAGACATCTTCCATTCTTTTTTGGAATTCGCTCGGTGCATTCTTAAGGTCAAACAACGTCACCTTCCACTAGTAATGACCATGTGGAACCAAAAATATTGTCTGGTAATGACGATGTGGAACCAAAAAGGTTGTCTAGTAATGACCATGTGGAACCAAAAAGGTTGTCTTATGCCTATCTTCAGGAATCATCTCAATCTCGTAGAAACCAAATTTAAGGTCAAACTTATTGAAGATGGATTTTCCTCTTATTCTCTACAATAGTGATGTTTTATTGGGTAAAGGATACCTTGTTGGATTAAAATCCTTGTTCAGGCGTTTTTAGTTAACAACCAGTCTCATTTTTTCCCCGTTCTGCTCCCAGTGCTTATTTACATAAAATCCTTTCTATCAACACTCCTCCCCATGTGTGTTGACATGCATCGGTCTCTATGATGTAGGATCCTTTCTATGTTGGAAGAGACAATGGAGGAAATCCTTGGATTTCTTGTTTTATCCTTTTTATATCTTCTATCATGGTTGTAGTCCAAGGCAATGATGTTTTCTTTAGGCAGTGCTAGAAATGAATATGTCCTCTGCTTGTCCTTTCTAAAAAGGCCTAACTTAATTTTTAAAACTTCTAAATATTTGGATTTGTGTTTTATCAGTAATTACATCTGGGAATTTGTTGAAGCTCTTCAGCTTATGATCCTAGAACAATACTTAGCCATTAGTAATCTTGAATCTTATAAATTCAATCTCTGTCTTCCCTATTTCCATTTTGGATGCAAATATAACAAGACTGTGTTGGAAAACAATCTCATAGAATTTCTGGAGGTGCCTAGAATGCTCTTGAATGTTCTTGGACTAGACCAAGGTGTCATCAATGTAGATAATTAACCAAGGATATTCTATGAACACATCTTCCATTCTTTTTGGGAATTCGCTTGGTGCATTCTTAAGGTCGAATGACATCACCTTCCACTAGTAATGACCATGTGGAACCAAAAAGGTTGTCTGGTAATGACCATGTGGAACTAAAAAGGTTGTCTGGTAATGACCATGTGGAACCAAAAAGGTTATGTTGTTCCTATCTTCAGGAATAATCTCAATCTCGTAGAAACTAAATTTAAGGTCAAACTTATTGAAGATGGTTTATCCTCTTATTCTCTACAATAGTGATGCTTTATTGGGTAGAGGATACCTTGTTGGATTTAAAGCCTTGTTTAGGGGTTTGTATTTAACAACCAGTCTCACTTTTTCCCTCTTCTGCTCTGAGTGCTTATTTACATAAAATCCTCTACAAGCCCAACAACAATTGGACGATTCTACCAGTCCTTTCTTCAGGAGAGCCCAAATCTCTTCCTGAAAAACCTTTATTTCAGACAAGCTCATGAGGGATGCAAAATCCTTTAGTGGAGAGATGTGGACCAAAGGATTGTAAGGAAGTGATATAAAATATCTTTCTTTATGCCATAAGGTATTAGGGGATTCAAATGTACAATCCTCTATTAGTTTTTCTTTTATCGGATTGAGTATCAATTCATGCATTAAAGCGTAAAGGATACATCTTTCCATTTTATTCATCTCTATTGCAGAGATATCAAACTGTATAGACTCTACAAATTTTCTTCTAGCTATATGTTTAGACTTACAGACTCCCCTGGATAACATAAGAGTACTAGTTTTTAATCCATTAATATGTACAACTTTCTTATTCTTATCATCCAACATTATAGGAGATAACATACTAATAAAGTCGACACCTAACATGCAATCATCTTTAATGTTTTCAATCTTGTAAAAATTTAACTGAAATGATTGCTTTGGTTCAATCTCGTAAAACTTTAACTAAAATGTCTACTTTGGTTCATGGTGCACTTGAGTCCCTGACAACTGCTTCAACAAGTCTTCCTTTTCTGTCCTTGGATTATTTTGTATGACATATTGCCACACAGGGGTAATCTCAAGTAATTCTTCTATTTCTGTAATTTTGCTTTCAATTTTGTCTGGTTTTGGGGATTACAACATGCATAAGTAAAAACGAGGTCGACTATCACCCCCTCCAATTTAGTGGATTTTGTGGAGTGATGAAATTAGAATCACTAAAATCTAAAGAACTATCAGTAACTGATTCTTTATCATCATCATCAGAAAACTCAGAAGGGTCCAAATGTATAATTTCACCTTCTAGTCATTGATAAGCTAAACAAAACTGGAGGTCTCACCACTCGAGCACTAGTTCATCCGTGAACAATGCAAAAAGTCGAGGCTTTATTTTTTTCTTTGGGAACACATTATCCTAGTGTCCCTTTTGGTTGTATTTGAAACACCTTGCATTTTGAGAAGGTGAATTCCTCTTTTCGAGAAGAGTGGATTTGTTGTGTTTCTTTTTCTTTGAAGTGTATCTACTAGAATATTTGGATGGCGATAAATTTGGTTCCCATATGGTATGACCTTTTTTCCTCTTATAATTGCATCTCTTGTAGTGACATTAGTAGATTCGATACACTAGTGCCCTCTGTTGCACGCATCATAGCCCTAATTGGGAATTTCACCCACGTCTCTACAGAGTGCAGGGGTGAACATCAGCTTGAACCTCTTAAAGTCCTTAAACACTCTCTTCTCTAGGAAATGTGATGGCGTCCACCCAGGCACCTACCTCAGCAGGTCCCACGCCTAACCTCCCGGTCTTAAGGATCGTTCTAAAATTACCCTCGAGCCGGAGTGGCTCCTTTGATTCTCCCCTGGAATCCTTATTAAGATTTGACCCACAGGTCTGTCCTGCTCGTTACAGCCCTTAGGCTTGAGCGCTTCTCCGTTCTCAATAGAAAATAACAATCGGGTTTCGGGGTTTTCCAATCCTCGATGTCACCAACACTTGCTTCCTTGAATCTTCGATCTTCGATATCCCGATGCGCTTCCTTTTTGCTTTAGCCCCTCCTGGCTATGCTCCCAGTCCGCACGACCCTGCCCTATATGACCACAATCCTATCTCTTATTGGGATTTGGGGTTTTGAGTGTCAATATGTATTGGGCCTCTTGTCCACGGGATCCTCGATTTCCCGACAATTGACTTTTCCTTTCTGGGAATTTCCCAAAGGCTTCGATCTCAGCCACGCGTCCTCAAGGATGGACGGTCCTCGCTGCCCATCGTTATTTCGCGATTCACGATTTCAAATGCTCCAGTTGCCTTGTCTTCAGGATTCGCGAAACACTGAATCCCGATATGTCGATTTGGCTTCCCTGTCGGGATTTCCCCCGATAGCCTTGATTGACACCACGCGTCCTCTAGAGATGAACGACCCTGATTTTCTCTCGGGGTCTCTGTGACTTCAAATTCCCGATGCCTCGTTCTGACAAGATGACGTCAGCTGGGTCCCACACGGAGCTCTCCTCTTTTCGGAGAATTGGACTTCGCGATTCTGAATTGCAAGTCCTCCAGGATTCACGAAATGTCGATCCCCAACTCTCTTCGGATTTATGACACGTGTCCCAAGTGGATGGACGGTTCAGATTTACCCTCGGGGTTCGCCAACTGTAAAGTCAAAACACTTGCTTGTACGAGTCCTGGTGACGAAAGGCGGATGGGCTTCCGATCTCGCCCATGTGTCCCAACTGATGGACGACTCTGATCATCTACGGGGTTTTCAACATGGATTTTCCTGATCCTTTACCCCTAGAACTTCCGATTTGCCGAATCCCAAAACTCTGATGGAGTCTTCCCTTTCAGGACTTTTCCCAAGATCTTAGATCTTCACCACGTGTCCTCTCAAGATGGACGACCCTGATTTAACCTCGGGATTTCGAGACTTTCGATGCCCCGATGACACAAGTTCTTTGTCAACTTAAAACCCCGGTCGCCGAAATGCCGACAGCTCTCGATGATTGCCACCTGTCTCCTCAAGATGAATGGCTCAGCTTGATTCTGGGAATTTCACTATGAAAATTCCCGATCACTCGTACTCGTGATTCCCGATTTTGCGAATGCAAAAATTTCGATGGCCACGCCTCTCGTCGGAACTTTCCTCCTCCTGTTCATGAATCTTAAACTCCGTGCAACTCCTGGTCAATCCAACGACTGACAGGTGTTAGAATGAGATCTGATGGTCCACAATATTTGGATCTTGAACTCCGGACACAGCCGTAACCCCCCTTGCTTCTCTGGCAGATCTAACGGCTGACGGGATTTCACTAATCCTCCCCACAGACTCCTGACCGTCGATCCCTTCCCTTTGACTATTCCTGTGAATGAAACCAAGGACTCCTCCCTGGACTTATCCACTTGTGAAACGAATTCCAAATACCTTCTAATCACTCAAATACATCCCTCTCCTATGCTACCTTCAATGGTTCAAAGACTTTACTCCTCCTGAGATTCTCACAAATTCAAGCCTCAAAGAGGATCCTTGCACGCACTCCTTACGCAACCTTCAGACACCTTCAAATGTCAAATACTTCGACTCTGCGCACACCTGCAGCAATAGTCCTTCGGTATTTGGCTCAGGTCCGCAACCCTGAGACTCTCCTTGGCCTGTGCACTCCTTGCACAACACCTGTGCCCTACTGCACTCTGAGGAAATGAGAACAACCGCTACCTCTCCTGAGCTTTCAGAGACAACCCTCTGAACTCCTTGTCAACGCACTCCTTGCGGACAATTCAACTGCACCCCTTGCAGGAATCTTGCTCAGACAGAGAAACAATTTAAACTCATTCCTTCTTCCTTCCAGACTTCAAACTCAGACCATGAAATCACATACACAGCATATAAAAGCAAATGTATAACAGGAAGAAAACATTCATGAGCATATCATTCAGCATCAATACACGGAATAAACACAAAACCATGAATTTGAATCAACCTCTTTCTATTAATCCAAATATCAGTACATGGGTGTTCTTACACAACTCTCTGCTTCTCTTCCATGCTCCAATGCTTCTAACTATGTTACAATACACAATGAGGGTGTCTATATCCATTTTCCCTCCACTCCTTCTAAAATTGTCTAATCTAATATTCAATTCTACCTACTTACATAAATGCCTTCTACCTACTATGAACGAGAGTGGATCGCTCAAGGTCCTATACAATTCATAAGTACGCCTCTCCTTAACTATCACATTTAAGTTTGGCGCATCCACTCTTCAAAAATTTTTAAACAATTTAACATATGCTCGAAATGTGTGGCGCTTGCCCCCACGCTCGCTTGATGTTGACGATGCTCCTGCATCATACTCCCTCGCTTGAAAATTTTCATGGGCTCCTATCCATGAGCTCTTGCATGGTCTGTCCATGCTTCTGAATCTCTGCTTCATTCTCCCAGCTGACATCTTCAACTGGATGGTCCTTCCACTTGACCAAATATTCAAAGTACTGCTTTCTTCTGGTCTTCTTACCCACTCGTTTATCCAATATCCGCTCCATCTGTGGCCTATCTGCAACTGGCATCTGCTTTCGCCACTGAACCTCTGACTGTTCATCATTTGTTCCGACTTCCTCAGCTTTGTATGGGTATAAATCTGAGACATTGAATATCGGAGAAATTCCGATCCCATCGGGTAATTCAATCTCATAAGCATTTTCTCCAATTTTCTTCAAGACCTTACATGGTCCGATCTTCTTCATATTCAATTTATTATACGTTCCTCTTGGAAACCTTTCCTTTCTCAAATGTGCCAGAATCAAATCACCAACTTCAAACTGAAGTTGTCTTCTGTGTTGATCTTCTCTACGCTTGTACTCCTGATTTGAATTCTGCAACCACTCCTTCACTCGGCTTTGAAGTTCCTTCATCCCCTCTTTGAATTCTTCTGCACTAACACTCCTAGTGTCATTATGTTATGAATCCCTCAACTCATAAATTCCTCTCGGCTGCATGCCATAGACAATCTGAAATGGAATTTTCCCTGTGCTTCTGTTTATTGAGTCATTATAAGCGAACTCTGCCTGTGGTAATACATTGTCCCACTGGCTGTGGTGTTCCATCACCAAGCTCCTCAGCAAGTCTCCTAGACTTATGTTCACTACTTCTGTCTGTCCATCCGTCTGAGGATGATAAGCTGAACTAAAAGACAAGTTAGTTCCCAGCTTCTTCCATAAGGTCCTCCAGAAGTGACCTATGAACTTCGTATCTCTATCCGAAACTATACTCCTTGGTAAGCCGTGAAGTCGAATGACTTCTTTGAAAAACAGGTTCGCGATGTGAGTCGCGTCACTAGTTTTCTGACATGGGATAAAGTGTGCCATCTTGGAAAATCTATCCACCACCACAAAGATCGAATCAAATCCTCTTTGCGTCCTTGGAAACCCCAATATGAAATCCATGCTAATTTCATCCCACGACCTCTCAAGTATGTGTAATGGTTGATAAAAACCTGCATTCTGCTTCCTTCCCTTCGAATGATGGCAAATTCTGCATCTGTTTACAAATCTCTTGACCTTTGATCGCATCCCTGGCCAAAAGTATGATTCGCTCAGCTTTTCGAATGTTTTGTCACGACCGAAGTGTCCGGCCAATCCTCCACTATGTTTCTCCTTCAGCAAATTCTCCCTCATGGAGCACTTTGGAATACAAAGTTGATTGCCCTTAAACAACAATCCTTCCTGGATCATGTATTCTACCCATTGGCTCCTATCTCTGAGAACTGGATTCTCAGTTGCTTCATATGCCTCTTGAAAATCTGGATCATCTGCGTACATGTCCATGAGATCATCAAAACCCAACGTTTTGACTCGAAACTCCTGCAACAACAAACACTTCCTGCTTAAAGAATCAACAACTTTGTTAGCAGTACCAGAAATATGTTTAATTACAAATGTGAAATTCTGCATATATTCAACCCATTTTACATGTCTCTGATTCAACTTTTCCTGTTGAGTCACAAACTGCAGTGCATGATTGTCACTGTATAAGACAAATTCCTTCGGGATCAAATAATGCCTCCATTTCTTCAATGCCTGTATGATAGCATAAAAATCCTTATCATAAGTGGAGTATTTCACTTTTGCTTCATTCAGCTTCTCACTGAAGTATGCTATTGGTCTGTCTTCTTGACTCAAGACTGCCCCTATCGCAAATCCACTTGCATCGCACTTTATTTGAAAGGTCTTTTGAAAATTAGGCAACACTAGAATTGGTTGTTCCATAATTTTCCTTTTCAACAGGTTAAAACTCTTCTCAGCCTCTTCTGTCCAGTGAAAAGATTTATGTCTTTTCTTCACTGTATCCATCATTGCTGCGCTAATTCCACTGAAATTCCTGATGAACTTTCGGTAGAAACTAGCCAATCCGTGAAAACTCCTCACCTCAAATACGTTCTTCGGTGATGGCCAATTCTTGATCACTTCCACCTTATCTGGATCCATCCTCAATTTATCTACAGAAATAACAAATCCCAAGTAAATGAGTTCTGTCTTTATGAATGAGGATTTCTTCATGTTTATGAGCAGCTTCTCTTGCTGTAATCTTTTCATCACCGTAGCAAATGCTTCAGATGATCGTCCCTTGTTTTACTGAAAATCAGTATGTCATCCAGATATACAATGACAAATTTCTCGATGAACTCCTTTAGGACTTCATTCATCAACCTCATAAAGGTACTTGGTGCATTTGTTAAGCCAAACAGCATAACAAGCCATTCATACAACCCTTCGTTTGTTTTGAATGTTGTCTTCCACTCATCACCCTCTCTCATGCGAATCTGGTGATATCCGCTTTTCAAATCAATCTTTGAAAAATACTTTGCTCCACTCAAGCAATCCATCAGATCATCCATCCTCGGCAATGGAAATCTGTACCTGATGGTTATCTTGTTAATGGCTCTTGAATCAGTGCACATCCTCCAGCCTCCGTCTTTCTTCGGACTGAGTACTGTTGGAACAACACACATACTCAAGCTCTCCTTGACCAAGCCTTTGTCCAACAACTCCTGGACTTGTCTCTTTACCTCTTCATTTTCTTGCGGCATCAATCTGTACGCGGCTTTATTTGGTAAACTGGCTCCTGGTATGAGATCAATATGGTGACTCACACTTCTGATTGGTGGCAATGAACGAGGTAATTCGTCCACTACTATGTCAGTGAACTCTTCCAGTAGTTCCTGAATTTCTTCTGGTAAATCATCTACTCTTGTGCTGGTCAAAACAATCTTCGATTTCCTGACCACAAAGAATTGCGGTTCCTCCTTCTTCTTAACCTCTGTAAGAAATTCCTTCCCACTCATGAGAAGTACAGTGTTGCTTACTTCCGACTTCACTTCCTTATCTTTGATTGGAAGCAACATATGAGTTCTCCCATTCTTTTCTAGGGTGTATGTGTTCATCTTCCCATCATGAATCACATTATTGTCATATTTCCATGGTCTACCCAGCAATAAATGACAAACATCCATAGGAATAACATCACATAATATCTTATCATTATATCCTCCTATATTAAATTTGACTAAACATTGTTTAGTGACGTTTAACTGATGTCCCTTTTGTAGCCATGAAACTTTATATGGACTCGGATGATCATTCGTCTCCAGCGCCAGCTTTTCTACCATCTCTGTAGAAACAAGATTATCCGTGCTTCCACTGTCCACAATGACCTTGCATACCATGTCCTTGGTCTTGCAAGCAGTCCGAAAAAGTCTATTCCTCTGGACTGAACTCTTCACTTCCTTTTCAGGTGTCAGAAGAACCTTTCGCATCATTAGTGACCTTCCACCTTCAGCATCCTCTGCCTCAACATTTCGCCCCTGTGCTTCGGCGATGTGAGTCTCTCCACCCTCTTTCTTTTTATCAGGACACTCATAAGACTTGTGCCCATTCTTTCCACATGTGAAGCATGTAATTACTCCACCCCTGCCTCTTCCCCTACCTCTAGTACAAGGAAAAGTATTATTATCAGCATACCCTCCTCTTTGCTCAGTACGTTGTCCTCTCTGTTCATCATATTGCCCTCGTTGTGAGCTTCCACCTCTCTCAATTCGAGTCTGAGGTTTCTTCCAGTTTTCCTTGGGCTTCTGGTTTCTGTCCTGGACAACAAATTTGCCTCTGGGTTGACTTCTGCCTCGGCCTCTTTGACTTTGCTTTCATCTCAGCTTCTCTTCTGCTTTCAGAGCCATCTCATAAGCATCTTGGTCAACATACTCATCTCATTCTGAATCTCATATCTCAGGCTATTCATATACCTAGCTACATTTTCATCATTGCTTTCACGATGACCTGCTCTGATATTCAACCTGTAAAATTCCTCGGTATATTCCTTTACTGACATCAACTTCTGTCTCAGGTTCTGCATTCTCCTAAACAGATTAATCTGGTAGTCCCTAGGGATGAATTTTGCCTTCATCTTTGCAATCATCCTGTCCCAGCTCTTAATTTTCTGCTTGCCTTGGCAACGATTGTCCGCTTGTAGTTCATCCCACCACAATGCTGCATGTCCTTCTAATATCGTGATGGCATGCTTGACCTTCTTGTCCTCTTCGACATCTTCATAGTCAAAATATGTGTCTAGAGCTCTAATCCAGTCTAGAAGCTCTTCTACATCCAGATTTCCCTCATAAACTGGAATGTCCATCTTCGCCTTTGCACCCATTCTTGCAACAACTTTAAGTAAGCGCTCATTTGTTGCATCCTCTGCTGTGATTTCTTCTTCTCCACGTCCAACGTCATCTTCATTTTCGGACTCACTGATATTTCCTACATCAGCTGTGCATTTTTGTCTTATCTCCACGTCCACAAGTCTAGCGCGTATGTTATGCAGATCCCTTTCTACTTCTAGGTTCTGCACCTGTCTACCCGTTCCTCTAGATGTCTCCCTTTCCTCTTCTGGATCGGGTAATTGTCTATCTCTCCTTCTCGGCGGCATGGTGAATCTTCCTTCTTCCTGCTACAGAAAGCAAAGAAGCTTTTCTAAGCTCTGATACCACTTGATGGCGTCCACCCAGGCACTTACCTCAGCAGGTCCCGCGCCTGACCTCCCGGTCTTAAGGATCGTTCTAAAATTACCCTCGAGCCGGAGTGGCTCCTTTGATTCTCCCCTGGAATCCTTATTAAGATTTTACCCACAGGTCTGTCCTGCTCGTTACAGCCCTTAGGCTTGAGCGCTTCTCCGTTCTCAATAGAAAATAAAAATCGGGTTTCGGGGTTTTCCAATCCCCGATGTCACCAACACTTGCTTCCTCGAATCCTTGATCTCCGATATCCCGATGCGCTTCCTTTTTGCTTCAACCCCTCCTAGCTATGCTCCCAGTCCGCACGACCCTACCTTATATGACCACAATCCTATCTCTTATTGGGATTCAGGGTTTCGAGTGTCAATATGTATTGGGCCTCTTGTCCACGGGATCCCCGATTTCCCGACAATTGACTTTTCCTTTCAGGGAATTTCCCAAAGGCTTCGATCTCGGCCACACATCCTCAAGGATGGATGGTCCTCGCTGTCCCTCGCTATTTCGCGATTCGCGATTTCAAATGCTCTGGTTGCCTTGTCTTCAAGATTCGCGAAACACCGAATCCCGATATGCCGATTTGGCTTCCTTGTCGGGATTTCCCCCGATAGCCTCGATTGTCGCCATGCATCCTCTAGAGATGAACGGCCCTGATTTTCTCTCGGGGTCTCTGCGACTTCAAATTCCCGATGCCTCGTTCTGACGAGACGACGTCAGCTGGGTCCCACACGGAGCTCTCCTCTTTTCGGAGAATCAGACTTCGCGATTCTGAATTGCAAGTCCTCCAGGATTCACGAAATGTCGATCCCCGACTCTCTTCGGATTTCTGACACGCGTCCCAAGTGGATGGGCGGTTCAGATTTACCCTCGGGGTTCGCCAACTGTAAAGTCAAAACACTTGCTTGTGCGAGTCTCGGTGACGAAAGGCAGATGGGCTTCCGATCTCGCCCACGTGTCCCAACTGATGGACGACTCTGATCGTCTACGGGGTTTTCAACATGGATTTTCCCGATCCTTTTCCCCCAGAACTTTCGATTTGCCGAATCCCAAAACTCCGATGGAGTCTTCCCTTTCGGGACTTTTCCCGAGATCTTAGATCTTCACCACGTGTCCTCTCAAGATGGACAACCCTAATTTAACCTCGAGATTTCGAGACTTTCGATGCCCCGATGACACAAGTTCTTTGTCAACTTAAAACCCCAGTCGCTGAAATGCCGACAGCTCTCGATGATTTCCACCTGAATCCTCAAGATGAATGGCTCAGATTGATTCTGAGACTTTCACTATGAAAATTCCCGATCACTAGTACTCGTGATTCTCGATTTCACGAATGTCGAAACTCCGATGGCCACGCCTCTCGTCCAAACTTTCCTCCTCCTGTTCACGAAGCTTAAATTCCATGCAACTCCTGGTCAATCCAACGGCTGATGGGTGTTAGAATGAGATCTGACGGTCCACAATCTCTGGAGCTTGAACTCCAGACACAGCTGTAACCCCCCTCGCTTCTCTGGCATATCTAACGACTGACGGGATTTCGCTAATCCTCCCCACAGACTCCTGACCATCGATCCCTTCCCTTTGATGATTCCTGTGAATGAAACCAAGGACTCCTCCCTAGACTTATCCACTTGTGCAACGAATTCCAAATACCTTCTAATCACTCAAATACATCCCTCTCCTATGCTGCCTTCAATGGTTCAAAGACTTTACTCCTCCTGAGCTTCTCACAACTTCAAGCCTCAAAGAGGATCCTTGCACGCACTCCTTACGCAACCTTCAGACACCTTCAAATGTCAAATACTTCGACTCTGCGCACACTTGCAGCAGTAGTCCTTCGATATTTGGCTCAGGTCCGCAACCCTAAGACTCTCCTTGGCCTGCACACTCCTTGCACGGCACCTGTGCCCTACTGCACTCTGAGGAAATGAGAACAACCACTACCTCTCCCGAGCTTTCAGAGACAACCCTCTGAACTCCTTGTCGACGCACTCCTTGCGGACAATTCAACTACACCCCTTGCAGGAATCTTGCTCAGACAAAGAAACAATTTAAACTCATTCCTTCTTCCTTCCAGAATTCAAACTCAGACCATGAAATCACATACACAGCATATAAAAGCAAATGTATAACAGGAAGCAAACATTCATGAGAATATCATTCAGCATCAATACACAGGGAATAAACACAAAACCATGAATTTGAATCAACCTCTTTCTATTAATCCAAATATCAGTACATGGGTGTTCTTACACAACTCTCTGCTTCTCTTCCATGCTCCAATGCTTCTAACTATGTTACAATACACAATGAGGGTGTCTATATCCGTTTTCCCTCCACTCCTTCTAAAACTGTCTAATCTAATATTCAATTCTACCTACTTACATAAATGCCTTCTACCTACTATGAACGAGAGTGGATCGCTCAAGGTCCTATACAATGCATAAGTACGCCTCTCCTTAACTATCACATTTAAGTTTGGCGCATCCACTCTTCAAAAGTTTTTAAACAATTTAACATATGCTCAAAATGTGTGGCGCTTTCCCCCATGCTCGCTTGATGTTGACGATGCTCCTGCATCAAAATGTTCGTGGATCACATGTTTGATGTGTCTATTTTCCATAGAAAGGGACATTCCTTCAAGATTGATGCATTTATCCTTGAAGTATTGTTCTACAACATGAAGAAGTGCTCTTGGAAAACCGCGGATGTAATATTTGATGTATGATGCATCATTGTGCTTTCCAAACTAAATCAGTAATTTATGCATATAGAATAAATATTCTTTATGCAAAGCCAATTTTTCTAGTCTTTATCTCGTATAGAGGGAATCCAAATGGTCTACATAAACTCTTGTTAATGAGCCATAAAAATTTTCTACTAATGCTTTGAAAACATTGTGATCTATAGTCAAAGAACTTAGGAGTTCTTATTTGGTATTTTGTGGAAGCCATTTCCACCAGTTCCATGCTACACCAATGAATCCATTCACTATCCATCCAACAATATATTGGGGAGTCAAAGTGTCATCTGACCACTTTTTGTTAGCTG
>ML819559.1:300040-341649 GCA_009831015.1 Picea engelmannii
AGTCAAAGAACTTAGGAGTTCTTATTTGGTATTTTGTGGAAGCCATTTCCACCAGTTCCATGCTACACCAATGAATCCATTCACTATCCATCCAACAATATATTGGGGAGTCAAAGTGTCATCTGACCACTTTTTGTTAGCTGCCCAATTTTCTAGCAGCGCCAATGCATCTTTAACTTCTTCGGGTGATTGGAAATTGATATTAACTATGGGATGCTCAGGCATTGCACTGGTGATTTTATTCAATGCATTTATGTCGATTGGCGACATACATGAATTTTTATTAGCAAAAGAAGATATCATGGGTGTATCAGGAAACCTAACTATAGTAGATGATTCTCCATTGTTACCTGCATCAGTTTCCAAGTGCTGCAAATAATTTTTATCTCTTCCTCTTTCAATGACGGGGACCATTTCTTCATTACTGCAACTTTCTTCTAGACATGTTCCAAAAGGGCATCGATGTATCAAAAATATCATATGGGTCTTGGACCTTCAACAACCATCATTCCAAGAGAATGATTCCTTTTGTGTCCTCTATTGGACTCATGAGTCCTTGCAACTCCTTGCTTGAGACTGTCCAGAGTTGTTGGGTTTCTAGATGGCCTTTTTACAGCCTTCTGAGTTTCATGAGTTTTAGCAAAGATAGTGTTCATGAAACTTAGTCTCACTTCAACTTTATCTAGAGCAACCTTTAATCTAGTAGTGTCAACAAGGACACAAGAAACTACTTCTAGCTTATTTGAGATTAATTGTATTTCTTTCTTTTGTTTCTCTGCTACTTCAACAACTTTTAAGACATCTATGTGTAAATCATCTATATTTCATCCAATGTGAATTGCTTTCATGTTTGACTAATTCAGAAGTTTACATTCATCATTGATTTCTTGTGTGGTAGTTAATGATTTAAAAGGTAAGTATTCCCCTTTTGTCTTCAAGTCCTCTGATCATTGCGTAAAGGGAATGTTTGGAAGGTTTCTGCAAGGGATGAAATGTTCTTCACCAGATGGATGTCTCCTGGTCATTTCAAGCCTCTCTCTAAGGAGAGGATATCCTGGTGTCATGAAATTTTTGTCACTTGTTGATGTGGATCTGCAACTGTGGGTTTGTTCAAGTTTTTCTCTGCATGCATGATAGTCTTGATAACTACTCGAATGTTGTGATTGTTCTGGTTTCTCCTTCTAATCATTGGCAATGGTTCGAGAATAGATATGGTGGGTATTTGTGACATGGATAAAGGGAGCTTTGGAGGATACAGATATATAGTTTACTATAGATGAATCACTCACCTAAAGGTGTTCTGCACAATCTGGTTTTGCACAAAGTGGGTTTGAAACTGATCATATTTATCTTCCCACTCTACAGAGTACTATGTATCTGTCCAATCAAAGGTGATGGGTTGGGTATGTTGTGAAATATCATTTTCCACCACACTGTGCAAGCGGGAAGTGGTAAGAACCCGAGATTGGAGTGGCGATAGAGTATCATTGCCAAACTGCATGACTACAAGACTGTTAAGCTGAATTATATGATCTTTAGTGTGCATATCGAATCCTTGAGGGAGTATATAAGCTTTTAGGAGGTCGTAGATGTAAGGATCTTCAAGGGCCACATAATATTTTAGGTATATGGTTGCAAAAGTAGGGTCGTCATGAAACATGGATTTGAAGCCACCGACCGAGGCATTGACAAACTTTTTATGTCTTGTATCCAGGACATAGCATAAAGATGGTACATTCATGTATGGTCCGATTAATGGGCCAAGTCCAAACTTGAGTCCTCCTATATGGGCATAGGTAATTTTTTGTCTTTTTGCCCAATCTATTATATCTTTATCTATTAAATTAATATTAATAAGATCTTCTTGGCCACTGAAAGGGATATCTATTGAATGTGTCTTAATGAGGGTGTGACTTGTAGTTCCACAAAAGAAGTTTATACACATATTTGGGCGAGATAGGTGGGAGATTCCAACGAGCAATGTTGTCAGGCTTGGGAATTGAAATAATACTTCTCTTAGAAGTGGAGGTTGCTAGAGAGGAGGTTCTACGGGGATCAATTTGTTCATTTGATGGATCTATGCTAATTTCTATGAAGCTGATAGTATCCATGGAGGAATCCATTGTCTGTATATGGATCGGGTTAAGAAGACAATACACTTCACGAGGTTTAAGAGAAAATATCTTAAGTCTTTTATGTGGAATGACCAACAGTCCTTTCAAATCCAAACCAACACTAACATGGACATACATATGTCACACATCCTCCAAGTCTTATACCCATATTGAATGCATGTATTCCCCATTCATATGAATACCGAGAAGCATTTAAACAAAATACTTCTCATTTCATAAATGCATAGATAATAAAACTAGAAGCCAAACAACAATAAACTTGCAGATTTGAGCTACAATAAACTTGCAAACAACCAGAAGTTGAGCAACACTAAATGTTCAGAAACTAAAACTTGATATTAAGAAGATTGTAGACCACACTTACAGAAGCATCACGCTAACAACTAGGCTCTGATACCAAAAGAGAGAACCGACCTGATGTTGCGCTAAGCACCATAGACTCAACTAGGAACGTGATATGTTTCCTTTAATTTCATTTTTTGTTATTTTTATTTTACATTTGAAATTTTGTTTTGTTTTAGTTTTTTTTTTAATATTTTTTTTTTAGTTTTGGTTTTTTCTTGCTTTTTATGGTTTTATTTTTTAATTTTTTTTGTCTTTTTCTTAATTTGTCTTTAAATTTTTTTCTTTATTTTCTTTTTATTAATTGTGTTTTTGGGAAATAAGAACAGGTTGTTTTTCATTTTAAAAGAAAAACGGGTTATTTTTCGTTTTTTTCATTTTTTTAATGTAAACTTGTTAAAAAATATGAGTTAATTTTTCAATCGATTTTTTGAATGTAAATTTATCAAAAATATATTAATTAGTTAGTTAATTAATTTTTGACTAGCACCATATTTAGATTTAGGATCCAATTTTGAGTTTTTTATTTGCAATGGTACTAGTTGTCAAGGTCACTACTTCAATTAAGTCACAATTTAACTCCAAAAATAAAATTGGTGCTACTCGTAACATCACTTTTTGATTTAAGGATCAATTTTAAAGTTTTGTCTGTTTATCAAGGTTGTGATTTCAAACAAGTCGAAATTTTAACCCCCCCCCCAAAAAAAAAAAAAAAATGTGTTGCCAGAAGCAACACCTTTTGAAATGGAGGTAAAAATAGCCACTAAAAGAGACCTCTAAAAACATAAGAACTCTAGAGAGTTCTCGTTAAGTTGGTAACTTTGTGTGAAGTGTCCTTGCATACGATGTCAAGTTGAAAGGACCTATTGTACCAACTTAGGATGAGTTGAGGTACTGTATCTAATCTTCATTATCGTGATAATATGAAGTATGTCATTGTTCTCCTAAAATTGTGATTACAAATACAATTTTTCTTGTGTATTTAATAAGTTTCATGTTTGTTATAGAATGTTGACTTATTGGGATAGAGGGGCTTAATATTATGTTGTTTTAGCGTGATTAATGAAACTCTCATGGTCTATTTGTTCCTATTATGTTTCCTTTTTAATTGAAGTAATTTTTAGCCCTAGGTATTGTTACCCCCAAGGAATGACAACTTCAGAGGCACCCCCATAGGGTGTCATGTTGTTGTTTGCATGAGATTTCTTACTCATCTTTTGCAGACATCGACAATTCTTCTCATTAGCTCCATCATATGCATAATTGTGCTTACTCAAATGTGTTTTATCTCATCCTCCTCCCTCACTCATCAGATGGAAGATGCACTGTGGATGGTACATTATGGTTTCAGTGTGATCTATCTTGACATTCCATGTATTGGTGGTTCATTTGGATGTGATGCTATAACTTCTTGGTTAGTCATGAAAGTGGTAAACACTAAAATGAAATCTGATAGCACTTCATAACATACATAGTTTTATTATTTTCCTCATGGTACCTTGGGGGACCATATTTTTCCTTTAGAAGTGTTGTCATTTCTCAGATCAATTTGTACTATTGGGTAGCTAGCCAAGGTAGCATTTTCACATTCTAGCCATGTTATACACTTTCCACTTTCATTGTTTCACTTCATTTCGTCCATAAAAAGGTTATCCTGGTAATGCATTCAACTTAACAAATGTAAAAATAAAGGTCTAATGACGAAAACTTGAACTGATAAAGCCAAAAAAGGCTAGATGTGAAGAGAAATAAAGTCAAAAGCCAAAAATGTAAAGCTTGAGCAATGCCACCTCACTACGAGGCCAATGCCCCTAGTCCCTAGCTTGTCTATGAATATCTAAAGAAAAAGGCAAAAAGGGTTAGTGTCGAGGAAAGGTAACTCAATGCTAAAGTTCCCTCTTGAAGGCTATTGTATAAAAAATCCTAGCTTGTGAAAGTTAGATGATTAACAAGACCCATGCATACAAATGAATTTGAGGGTCATCACATGAAGTTTTTCCCTTCCCCTTTCCATAATTATTCATCACATTACTTATATTTCACCTAGGTACTTGGGAAATACTTGTTGTCTTAGGACTTGTCACATGTATAAGTGTTAATGGTGTTCCCCCTTGGTTAAACTTAGGAAAATATTAAAAGTAACCCTTATTGTTATGTTGTGTTAAGACGAATCATTGGGTGTGTATCACGTAATGGTTTGCTAATATGTTAGATCCATCACTCCAAGTGGGTACCTTGGATTGGGATCCACACACCATGCATTGAGATCTGTGACATTGCATTAGGATTTGCGATGCTATCTTGGGATCCATGTACTCATTTTTTTAATCATATCTACAGATATCAATATCCGTGTACTGCTTTGGGATCCATGACAGTGCATTGGGCCATGGAAAGGTGCCTTGTCATCACATTTTCCACATGGATTACCCATATTTGGTCTCCCTGCTCAATGGGATGTTGTACTCACACACATGCATAATTATTCCCTCCTTGGACCACACATGGAAGTCTATTGATGCATTGAAGGAGGTGATTATAGGTGGTTATGTTGACTATCAGATGGTGTGGCATTAACTACAATGATTTACTTGAGGAGTGCCCTTATTGAGGAGGTCACATGTGCCACTTACTTTGGATTCTTCCTTAGACATCCCACATGTGTGGAAGGATGTCACACACTTGGAGTTTGTTATTTCATCTTTGGACCTTTTCTTATCTATCATGAGTTTGTTAGAGGGGTGCTTGAGTCCTTAGACCATGTTTGACTTGTTATTCATTCATCTTTGGGACATTGGCACACTTATTGAGAGGGTCCACTTCCTTTAGGCCCTTTGGTCCACGCATGTGCCCCTTTGTTGATGTATTTTGACCATTTTGAGAGGGGCACTCATGTATTGGAGGGTTTTGAGGGATACTTTGTACCATTTATTTTGTTTTTCCTATGGTTTTGACTTGGGCCAATGGTTTTTGGTCATGGTTCTGAGCTAGCAAATTGTATTACTCATTGTATTGAGGAGGCTCCTTAGCTATAAAAGGAGGAGGTATCTCTCATTTTCATTGTTGGATATTAATGAGAAAACTTGCCTAAATAAGTTCTTGAGTATATATATATATGTGTGTGTGTGTGTGTTGTTCTATCTTATTGTTCAAGGGTTTGCAAATGTTATTTTTTCAACATTATTGGAGGACAAAGTTACTACAAGTCTAGAGAAGTGCATCTTGATGCACTTGGAGAGGCATCTCACGTATAGATTTCTTACCTTCAATCCCTTTGACCATTGAAGTTATTGATCTTTGCAAGGAGGTAGGACGTCTAAGGTCTCTTCCCTCTTGAAAATGGCCATCCTTTTAGATCACCTTAGTAGTACTTTAAGAGACTCCCTAGTGGATCAATCCCCCCATCCAAACTTGGGGAACGTTATTTCCCCTAGGTGATGTTTGGTAGGTAATCCTATTTAGGTACCTTCAACTTTAACTCATATTAAAACCATAAACCTCACTTAGACTTGTGTAGTGACCCCATAACCCTTCATAAGGCACCGGTCTATCTTTCTCCCCAACCACAAAAAAAAAAATTGTATTTTCCCTTTTTGTTTACTTGGCAATCTAGGGTTTTCCAATGTTTCATCTTTAGTCTAGATTGATTGGATCCAAATGCTCTTTCATTGGCGTATTTACAAAAACTTGGATCTCACAAATGCTAACTTGATTTTCATAGAATATTTTTTGGTTTTGGCATATACAAGGGCTTTTAGATCTAAGTTTCATTGCTCATTTTTTTTGGATCTACCCCTAACCTCTTGAGGCTCCCTTGAAATGCTTGATTTGGTTATTGATGTGGGATGCATTGATTTTATGCTTGTAAAATCATAGTCTTTCCACGCTTGAAATTTCATATGCTAAGGTTTGGTGCTAACGTTGAAACACCTTCATGAACTATATGACCGACAGTGCTAGATCAATGTCCTAAATGAGTGGACCATTTTTTTAAAAGGTAAAATGACTTGTGCTTTAAGGGTATGAAGTCCAGGGTTTGGTATTTATTTTCAGAGAACCACATGTTTACTTTAATTTGGGCACGTATAGTGGCATGATAATCACTTCAAACACTCATATATCACATCTAGTTTTGATGTTTATGATGACACTCTACGGTGAATGTTTTGAACTGTAGCTTTGACACACAAATCTTGCAACATTTTGGTAGATTGTGCATCTAAAATGACTTTGAGAATAAATTGATACCTAAACAGACCCAACGACCTCATACAAGATCCAAAAGTCATCCTCCTTTGTGTCATTGTTTAAGGTTTTGTATATTGTCTAGATTGCATAATTTATAGTATGTGCTTTGTTGATGGTACACGCACAAACCACACGAGTAATCCTAGCTAAAGAAATTTTTTATATAGTATTTTCCTTTTGTTTGGTGACCAACGCTTGTGATATTCCTTTGGCTCTATTTTGTGACTGAAATCTAGTGCAAACATATATTGTAAACTGCTCTTATTCTCTGGTTTGAACACAATAAATAATGTCATAAATGTGATCTCATGGCATATGGACTTGAACATTAAATACACTAATTTAACAACTGCTTAAAACCCAAATTTGACAAGGAATTTTTCTATTGATATACTTGTTTATTTGTTGTCCTTGCCACACAATTCAAGGGCATTTTTTTACAAAATTATTGCTCCTCTATGGTGTATGGCATAATACTCATAAAGAAGATCATTGTCTTTGTAATCTGAGCATTCAAACATCACTGCTGGTACATTATTTTCCATGCAGTTTGGACATCTTTTATTAGAGAATTGACCTATGGCTCGACTTGTTGGGTATTGATACATGTAAATGGTTTGTATTACATAAATGTGTTTTTCTTCATTGCATAACTATCTCACACACATAAGCACAGATTTTGACTCTTCTCATTGGTTAAAATAACTCATTGGATCAATTCAAATCTTACTATCCTTGTGGTTTAATAACACCAATTTGTACAACCTTTCTTTGTGCTCACAATTACAAGTTCATTGGTTATATTTGGAATATAATCTTTTTATGATGATGGTTTTAAATGATGAATGGTATGGTGAAGGATGATACATGTTGATTTTGATTAGTTTGGCACTCATATGATTCTTATCCGAGCAATACAAATACTCCATGTTTCAAAGCACTTTGGAATGAGTATTCATGTCCAAGTAGAATATTTCTTAACTAATTCAAAAATGATATTTTGGCATTTTCTTCACTCACACTTGGGCGTGCCTTACCCTCAAGAGAGGGTAATGTTGATGTTTCCAAAGCCTCGGTCAAACTAAGTATTGAATATTCCCTTCTTGACTCAATGATCTGACTTAGTTTGACCCATAGGAATACCCTCCTTAGGTTATAAACCCTAGCCTTAAAGTGAAGAGGCAAGGCCACTGAGGTGACAATGGGTGGTTTGCCTAGTAGTTTCCCCAAGCTCTCCTTCGCAGGGTAGGAATTTCCCTTGGTGATAGTTTGAGTGGTAACATGTATTAACATAGATCTTGCCCTAAGGGTTGATGAAGTTATATATGCTTGAAGCATTTGTAGTATCTATATTTTTGAGTTTTCCTAGTAGTGTTGGACATATTTGAAGTTTCTTGTAGGGGCATTGAAGAAAATGGTTTCTACACTAGGCTGCAAACTCAATGAAGTAGATTATTGGCCTTAGATAAGTCAAGTGGTAATTTCAAATTAGGTGGATTCTACATGGTATCATAGCTTTTTATGTTGAAATTACTTCCTTGTGAAAGATTGAGATGAATATTTCAACATGTAGTTGTTGGGTGTGATGCCCTAGTCATTCCAAAGTTTGGAGTTGGGTTTTCACCTAATATAAGTGATCGATCTACTATACTTGTTGGATAACTTGTTAATCAAGGTTTTCTTTGGGATTTACAAAAATGACCACTCCCAATTTAGAGAGTGTCGTAGGTTAGAAGGTGCTTCCAACTTTATAGCTTGGAATTATAGATTGTAAAATGTTGTCGGAGGAGGTTGAGATTTGGGTGTTTGTTTAAAACAAGGCTATTAATCCTAGTGATCCTACTTAGTCAGCTTATTAAAATAAGAAAGAGGGTAAATCAAAGAGACTCATTCTTAATTCCTTGAAGAACCATTTAATAACTTTCATTGCAAAGCAGAATAAATTATTTGGTAGGTTTCTATCAAAGTGTGAACATTTATTGTAACATGTACATAATAAATAAGCTCTTTTCCATCTGCACGAGTGACATAAATATCATGGCTAGTTACCTGATGAAGATCATAGATTTCATAGATTAGTTGGCTACCTTAGGGGGGGAAGTTGAAAATGATGAGTTGGTGCCCATTGCATTGAACAATTTTTCTCCATCACAATAACCCTTTGCTTAGGGTCTATGTGGTCATGAGAAGTTACCCACCTTTGAGAATATTTATGATGAATTTGTGTAGGGAGACACAAGGATAGAGAATGAAGTCCTTGCCCTTGATGGGATTATGAGGAATGAAGGCAAGAGAGGAGTACCTAGGAAGGGTAAGAAAGACGAGTTAATTTCTTCAAACCATGGTAGTTTTTATGGGATAGTTTTGTCTAAATATTGATACGTAGCTAATAACAATAGAAGGAAAATCTATAGAAGACATCAAGCCATGAAATCCCAAGTATTTTGAGTTTATGATTCATCTCAAAAACTTTATTTACCATATCTCTTTGATCATATGAACATTTTCCTAAAGGCGCAAACCTTTTTTTATAGTTGGTAGATTCTCCAATATATTCCAAATTATTTCATAACCACCTCCACACCCTATAGATATGTGTGTGTGTGTGATTATTATGGTGTAAAGAGATATATTTGTTGAAAATATAAAGTATTGAGAGTTAGTTGGTCAGTTGTTGGTTGGAGATTTATGAGTTCATATTGTTATGATATGTAATGCTTAACCTATGAATACATTGGAACACTATTCTACTCATATATATGTCATTGTTACTTATCTAGATGATGTTTCAATTACTATCTTTATTATGTCTACTTTGAGTTTTCTTAACTTGCATGAATGTGTTTAAAAGGAATCTATTAAATTGTGCACAAACACTAAATATTTAATACTCTGAGCACTATTCACATGACAAATATCATACACTCGTCACGTGAGAACTCCTTCCTTCATAATGTTGAATATACCAATGCAATAGACTAAATAGGGCTCGTGTTAGACAATTCCTATGAATGGCGGTTCTATCATAAAGCCAACAACATGGTTCTATTGTCAAGACCTTGACAAATGTAGAGTAAGAGAGATGCAGCAGAGGCCAGAGAAGCTCATATTCAAAATTGGAAACAAGTAAGAATTCATGAGTTTGCATGCCAAGAAAGTGCATGTTTAGGTCAAGGTGATGTAATATTTAAATATAAGTGTTTTTTTAAGTGTTTGCATGACATTTTCTAGGCTGAATTCCTAGTAAATTCGCATGAATGGTTGGAAAGATGCACGAAGAAGCAACGATGGTGGGTTTGAACACCAAGAATTGAGTTTATATGAGCAATTGATTTTTGGTGTAAATATGTTGTTGAAGTATATTCTTTGGAGTTTGTGGTAGAATGAAATCAATCTCATCCAATGTGGTAAATTGTTTTGAGAAAGGACTACGCAGAACATTAATTGAAGAAATATCGATGTGGATTAAAATGTTGAGTGGAACATGCTATGTTGAAAATCCCCACTAATATGGAAGCATAAGTCCTATGTTAGGGAGTTTGAATGGTAGGAGGACCTAATGGCAGAGTCAATGTCATAAGTTGCTTGAAGTATTGATGAAAGTAAAAGTAGTGGATCTGGAAAGAGATTGGGAAAGAGGACAATAAAATCATATAGAGATAATTGAGAGCTGGTGATAGAAAAAAAAAATGGAAAATATCTTTGTTAGGTAGGAATATTTGATCATAACATACGATCTTGAAATGCACTAAGAATGTGTTACAATGAAAAGAATGAGAGAAGCATGGGAAGGAGTTTTAGACAGCCTCGAAAGAGAAGTTCAAGAATTTTTTTTTATGAAAAGAAGTTAGGAGTTCACACCAATAGAAGAAACTTGTGAGGAGTTGAGATGGAATATTGATGAATGCATGCGGGATGCATACCTTGGGCTACTGGTGCAAACATATTGGCCAATCCTACTAACACAAAACTCACCGCGAAAGCTATAAAAGAGACAAATTAAGAAAAGGAATTTGAAAAAGCATTTGAATTTGCATCATTCTCATATTCTAACCCTGCAAAAATTCATGCCATCGAGAAAGCATATCGAAATGACATTGATGCCAATCAATCATATGACCTACCCACTGCACCTTTTGAATTTTGTCAAAACCTAACAACTGTTTATATGCAGAGTGCAAGTGTGTGTTTGATTAGCAATCTGAGTACCCCTACTACAATGGCTTTGAATAATGTAAGTGTGATTGCTAAACATAATCACAATTTATCTTCAACATTGTCTAGTCTTGTGAGTATGGTTGTAGGAGTAATGCTAGTTGTAAAATAGGTAAGACACTAAGGATATGTGTTTGTTCAAAATAATCAATTAAGAATGGCAACAATAGAACCAAATTAATACTCTCTTTAGCTTCCTATATTATTTCTTATATCGGGTGAAGATATGGGAGAGTAGCACTAGTTCCTCTGTGATTCTATCTGGAAGGTGTGGAGACCCATTGGGTGGAGTTCCAACAACACTATAGGAAAGATCATTGTAATGGTATATGAAGTGCAACAAAATCACTCCCACTCTTCATGGTGTGACTTTAGTTCAATTGTAGGCAAACTTTGTGAATGAGTTACATGAGTGAAAGTCAGAGCAACAAAGCGTTGCAAAAATACTAGAGATGAAGTAGAAGGTTGGAGAAATTGTCTCATAGTATGACGAGTGGTTACAATATTTGATGATCCAGTTGAGGTACACAATCCAAGAGGAGCAACACAAGGAATTTTTTATTGGTGGTTTGTTACCACACCTATAGATGTCATAGTTGCAATAGTGTTTGTTAACATAGCAAAAATATTTGGAATTCACAATGCAACCGAAGTCTATCAATGGACTAGATAAAGTGTCGATTCCAAGATTGGTGTAGTTTCAATATCAATTGAGAGGTATGATTGAGCAGATTAAATAGTTGGTGAAGTAAAAGTAAAGTGCAAAGAAGGCAATGTGGTGAACGCTATGTAAGCTAGAAGGCCATTTATGGAATAATTGCTCCATGTTTTGGATATACACCATTGATGTTGTGAACCCATTTGTGGGTAAGGCGGATGAGAGATCCATGATACATGTTGGAATCTAGATCATGATCCCTATCATCACTCACTAGTACAAAAACATAGTGGCACTATTTAACAGTTGTATTTTACGACTTCTAAGAGGTAAACACTCACATATTGACTATTTGTGCTAAATGCTTTGAGAAGAACATGTTTTCCATAAAGTCAATTGGGGCCAGGAATAGAGGGAAAACATAGAACCAATATAACCAAGCATTGTGGAATGATGAAAACCATCCTCCACCACTATGTTACAATTGTAATGAGATGGGACACATCACATGCAACTGTCCACAACCACATCAACCTTGATGTGTCCTTTTTGTTAGAAGATTGAGTGTAACACTAAGGATTCCTCAAATCTAATTGAATAATGGGGGGCATGGGACATAAGGTATTGTGGGGTAAACATGGTCAATTATAAGGCAGATATCCTTGCTCGCAATCTAGTGGGCCACACATATACATGCAGAAATATCATGACCTGGGGCAAGTCCAAGACAGGAGTAGATGTGGAAGCCACAGATCCAGGGCCAATATATATATATATATATATATCTACCAATGGTGCTAGTGTTTGATCCAATTCCACAAAATAATATTTTCAAGATGCAAGAGGTTGTCCACTTGAAGGACACATTGCAAAGGTGGAAAAATTGTTCTCTATTGTTCAACCACCGACCATATGCTAAGCCTTGTCAGTGCAGTAAGAAAAATATGAGGTCCAAGGATGGTTGAAGACATTCATACGAATATTGGAGGATGTTGAAGTGACTAGTGGTTGGAGGGAGGAACTTGAATTGTTAATGGAATCACCCATAGATGCAATTGATAGACCCCCATGTCATGTGTAGAAGAAAAGGTTAAGAAAATAATTACAATTGAATGCACTAGTTTGAGGAAATGAGATGCAGGAAGTCATGCTCGATTTGGGATCAAATGTATTATGTGAACATCTTTTTAAAGAACCCTTGGCAGTCAATAGGACCATGGTGCATGTTTTCCTCATTGATCTAGTTGTGTTTGGCCAAATAATCAGGAGGTTGGAACAAATGGAGGTTGATTTAGATGGTCTTACAACTTATGCAGATTTTGAATTTAGGTTTTGAAGCCAACATGTTCCCATGAATTTCACATAAATGAAGGGCATAATTGGAGGACAATATGAGATGAAAATTAAATTAAATTCAAGTGGAAACATGAAATAGACAAAACAATTGATGTCGTGTTGATCTTTCTGGTTGAGGAATAAGATTGAATCAATCTAATCATGATACATGCAAGAAAATAAGTGGAATCCATGATTGTATGGATTTCCATAGACTCAATCAGGCATGCATGCATGAACCCCATTCAACCCCATTTAGTGATGAAATTATAAATTCATGGGGAATGAGGCATAATTTTTTACAGATCGATGTTCGAGCTATCATTATATCTAAATAAATGTGGAAGATAAGAAGAAAATTATGTTTCCTATGAATTAGGGGTGGTACATCTCTAACACAATGCCCTTCGCACTAAAGGATGTCCATGTAGTGCTTTCTAGGGTGGTAATTTCCACATTTAGAGAATACATTGATAAGTTCCTAGATGTATGCTTGGATGACTAGATGATATATAGCTTGCCAAAGGATTGTGCTATGAAAATCAGGTTAATGCTATATAGGTTTCGACAAATGTAGTTGTCATTGAATATTAAGAAGTGCATTTTTTTTACCCCACTAGACATGTTGTTGGGTCATATTCTATGCAAGGATGGATTGTTGGTTGACCCAACTAATATATCGATGATTGTAAATTAGCATGCACCTAATATTACCTCTACATTGTAGTGTTATTTGGGTAACACAAGGTACTACCACATATCTATTGGGGGTATGTTGGACTGACGACGTAGATGAAGGAGATGTTGTGAAAAGGAGTCATATTTGTATGGGTTCAAACCTATGAGGAAAGATTTATAGAGCTGAAATGGAGGATAAAAAGAACTCTTATTTTAGTGTTTTTGAATCACAATAAGACTCTTCATGTACATGTGAATGCATATGGCATCACACTAGGGGATGTTATAGTGAAATATGGGAAGGGCACATTCAAACACTCAGTCTCTTTCACTACCAATAAATTGTCATGGGTTGAGCATAACTATACCACGAAACAATGTGAAGGATTGGCTATGGCATATGCATTTGAAAAGTTTCAACATTACCTACTAGGTTTTCCCTTCAATTATTTTCACAAATAACTCTACACTTAAATATTTGGTCAACACGCTGATGTTGGACAGGTCAAATCTATCATCGTTTACTACTATCCTAGAAGTTTGATTTTAAGGTCATGGTTAAGACAAACAAGTGAAACATGTGCTTGATCATATCTCTATTATACAAAATGGAAAAGTCATCAAGAATAATTGATGAACTATGTGATGTCCGTCTCTTTCACATGGAAACCATGCTTGACTTCTTTGCAAATATCATTGAATTCCTCGGGTTTGAATCATCACAATATCGATGGTGGCACAAGCAAATATTTGTGCACATGGTGAATTATTAGTTGATTACCTAAAATTTATAAAAGTTAGCCATGGATGTGATTTTGCATCAATGTGCATTGGATCATGAATGATAGGGAGTATTGTGGGAGGGCCAAAATTTCTAGGGTGGTGAGTATTGTGTTAGAATGGCTATTGCACTTAAGGTATTATGTGCAAGGTTATGTTGGGAATTTTCTTCTCTTTATGCTATGGAATATTAAAAGTAAGGTTTAGTCTACCAACAAGTGGGACAACTATCTGCATGAGATGAAATGTTATTACAACACATTGTGGTTGAAGAAGCATTTTAGTGTTGGACATTGGAATTTATTAGATCTATCAAACCATTGATGTGTTATTCAATGGATAGTGTGTTAGGGTAATTACACCCTGTAGGAGTTACCTCCCTTAGGCTCTTCCTAGACCTAAGACATAATAGAGATGCAAGCAACAAATTTTCCTAGATCTAAATTATACAAGAAAAGAATCTACGAGTCAATGGAATGAAAGATTTACCTGGTGATCTGATGGTTTTCGTTGCACACTCCTTAGCTGTTAGCTTTCTCAAAGATGCCCTTCGCTCTTACCAACATGGAGTTGCAAACATAGAGACACAAAGTAACCTTTCACAATATCAAATGAATCGTGTATAAATGGATAATATATCTAATGACATAACATACGAATATCAATTCCCTACAAAGATTATAACAATTACATACAGTCAAGTAAGGAGGAAAATCTTGTACATCTTCTATTAATGAAACAAATGCTTTACAACTTACAATCAAGGAATTTGATGCAATCCTTTCCCAATTTCTTTGCCCAAGATTTGTAATCAAACCACCAGTATAAGTTTGTTTTTTTTTTATCTTTCCCCCTTTTCCCATGAGAGACCCTCAATATATAGGACAATAGAGATAAGCTCAAAGGTTAATCTAGATAGGATCTATATGCCCAAGATAACAAGTTTCTCAAGGTCGAACCACGAAAAATATGAGGTATAATCTCATCTCTTGGAAACTAATCCTAAATAGGGAGTAACAGACTCAGTTGTGCCCTGCATTCTTGCAGGAAGCGACCAGTCGCACCTTGTAAAATGACATGGAGAGACCATAATTTTTTTTCATAGAATGTAAAGGGAAAACCAACGACCAAGCAAAAAGGTACTACAAACTCAGGGGAAAAGTGGCATAATTCAGTGTTTCAGACTGCTAACATCTAGATGATGCCCATCAGGTGATCAGGTGGAAAATAATTGTATAACATATGCCCCCTAAACTGTGAGGGAAGAAGAGGTCTCTAATGACCTAAATACTTTAAAAACAAAATCATGGAGCTTTGGGAAAAGGAACCTGGAAAGAAACCATCATCAATCTGACGTAATAATAACATCCCTCAGGCAGGCATACCCATGCTCGGTAACAAAAATTAAGCATAGCCACCAAAATAGTACACTGCGGATCCATGCATGACGCAAACAATTATATCATGGCCACTTAAAAATACATTGTCGATCCATGTCACAAGTGAAGACATAGCCACGACCAAGTACAAATGTGGATCTATGTCATAGTATACAAATCAATGAGATGACTCGATTCCCTAGCAATCTCTGAAGTACTCATGAATAACTACATCGAAACTTGGGAGGGAACTCCATCAGGGAAAATGGTGGTCCCAACCCAAGGTCTTCATCCCAAATCTCAATGGTATGAATCTACAACATGTGAATAAATTAGTTGAGGTCAAGCATGGTAGAAACTATCTTATTACCGGTCATTGATGTATACCATTAACAGACGCGAGGAAACCCACCTATGATGATGATGGACCCCAGGATACCTAGTACAATCTAGAGGGTGTGAATAAATTAGTTTAATTCAAACACTCATAGATTCATTCAACATGAGCCAATGATGTAAACCCACTGACGAAATTAGAAAGGAATCTGCCACTGATGTTTGCAAATCCTAGGGTACTAACCGGTTTCTAGATTTCAATCCTGGATAATGATCTAGAGTCAACAGGATAAAATATTTCAAAGGAGGGCCTTGATGTATCCCTCATCAATTGACAAAAAACATATAAAGGTAGATGGTGTGAAGAGTGTAATGGTCGACACAGGCTAACTTCCCGTGAACAAATCAACACGACAAATAACTCGACTTGGAAGCATTGACTCATTAATGACAAAAACACTCGCCATGGAGGATTGGAATAGTAACCAGTCGGCGGAGTTAGAGAACTCATGTAGATGGTAATGACTCAGAGACAATGGATAACCCAATTGTTGTACATGGACGCGAAACAAGTGCATTGTTCAGGGACGACTCAATGAATAACTGCCATTTTTTGAAGATGACTAAAAATAAAACCCCTCACTCTTTTTCTTTATTTCATGTTTGAAACTACCGCGAAAGAAAATAAAAGTGTGCTTGATATTCTCACCCATGGATTAATTCTCGAGCTTGTGTCGTAGAATGTTGCTTTATGGTCTTTTCAATATTTGTGTCTAGAAAGATTTGAAAGAAAACTCCATATACAATCTTGTGGATTAACGAGCCCAAGAAATTAAATGCTCGTGTGTCATTTCATATTTAAAGAGTCTGAAAGGACAAAGAAGACTCCAAGGGTATTCTTTTTCCTAATTTTAGTCCCCGGACCCCAAAAAAGTGTAAAACAATATAAGGGAGAACTCTTCTAGCCAAGGTTGACTAGAGTATTCCTTTTTCATAATTAGTCCATCCAGTCCGAAAAGCCGTAAAATTACATAGAAATTACGTCCTTTCAAATACAATTAACGAGTGTGAAAGGAAACAAGCTCACTCAACAATCTTTTCATGTTTAGGGAGTCTAAAAAAATATTAAAGGAGACTCCAGGGTGTACATTTGCATGGTTGGTTACCGAGCATGAAAAAGGGGTAATAGCAAGCTTGGTTGGAGATAACAAGTGGTATGCGATGAATTTTCAGGCACATTGAGCGTGACTGAAGCAATGGACTGAAATAAGACATGGAAAATGATGACCACTTATAACAACAGTTCTCAACCAGGGGTGTTGAAAATGGAAGTAAGTAGGTGGCTAGCGGTCAAGCATGGCTACGGTGAAATAAGCAATGGAAGAAAATGGTGTAGCAACAATGAACAACCAGCCAAAAGTGACAATAAAATGCAACTTATTAGACAACAGAAATTGTGGGAACCTAAGGTATAATGTTGGAAATATGGACGGTTAATAATGCAAAGAGGGAAATGCAAGGAAAAACCTCTCCTTATATTCTAGTTTAGAGACACGTACCTCAAGTTAAATGGATGTCCCCATATTAAAAATGTCCCTAGAATCATGTCAACACTCGTAAACTAGATT
This sequence comes from Picea engelmannii, assembly GCA_009831015.1. Taxonomy (NCBI): domain Eukaryota; kingdom Viridiplantae; phylum Streptophyta; class Pinopsida; order Pinales; family Pinaceae; genus Picea; species Picea engelmannii. Next base: position 317,775 of record ML819559.1, read on the forward strand.
CCAAGGTCAAAACGCATGGTGAAATCCCAAAATGAAAATATTTTTGGATTTTTTGGATATGATATACACAAAACAAAAGGCACTTGTACCACACACCTATGTACAAGGCACTATGCATCTTGATGGTTTAGACAAAGGAGACCCCATTTCTAGGCTCAAGCCAATGATCCTTTTCACAATGGAAAAACTCATGAGTCGTTGGCATCATATGGCTCACCATGTCGGGGCCATGCCATATAGGAATGAATCTCTGCGTATGAAGATACTCAGCGTGAGTGGTTTTGTGAGCTATGGAAGACCCTTGATGGTATCCATATGGACATGAGGGAAGTACAAAACATGAATCTTCGATGGAAGAGGTAGCAGAATTCAGTGGCAAGTTCAGAAAAAGATAATCAAGAGGGAAAAGGGCCGAGACTAGGAGGTTGACTAGATGTCCCAACCAATGCACCCAATTTTGAAGCAAGATTCATTATGTTAATTCTCATCATTTCCAAATCAGGGAGGAGGGTGTGATGATTCTCTTCCTCTCTGGGCTTATCAATGAAATCCATGACTTCCTGGATGACCTCTTCTGAAGGCAACATAGTATCTAGGAAATCATGTGAACTGAAAGAATCAACAACCCGTACGGGATGAGAAGGTTGATCACACTCCGCATGAGGATGGAGTTGTTGAATAGTATCAACAGATGTTGATGGGATGGATTCTTCACGTGATTCAACATCCTTAGGATGAGGTACCACCCAAGGATAAAATGACCTGAGGGATCCACCGGTAGATGAGAAAATCATGTCGATAGGAGTGATATGGGTGGATTCGGGTGCAGGAAGGGGGAATATCCCCATAAGAAATGGATATTTAAACATACCTACACTAAAGCTTTCATACCCCCCGTAAGACTCATCTATGAAGGGCACGTTGGTTATAGGACTAGCTCGTAAGTCAGGTGTGCAATAATCCAGTTGGTCGATCGTGACTATCCTTCCTTGATGGAGAAATCGTATGACATGAAAGACAGTGGATGCGATATCCTTCATTGAGTAGAACTAAGTGGGACCCAACAACAGATTATATTCAAGTGTGTCATCTACCACTTTGACTTCTACGGAGATAGTCTTACCCCCAAGCTTGGTGGGCAAGGAGGTGAGAATTCCATGAGGTTTGAAAGAATGTCCAGCAAAACCTTTTGGGATGGTTTGAGATGTGATGAGGTGTAGAGAACCAAGGGATTTCCAACATGACAAAGACATAATGCAAGTGGTCGCTCTTTTGTTTATCATCGTATGAAAGATATTCATGTTTAGACAACCAATTGTGATTTGCAATGCCAATTGGTGTGAGAGATGTGGATCACTATGTTTTGTGTCAAAGGAAATATATTGGACTCTGAAGGGTTTATTCCCCCCGTGGTTGATAGCAAGGCTTTCCGCTGTGAGTGTTATCTCTACAATACTTCGAGTGTTGACATGCAACATGGTGCCTAGGCGAGATCTTCCACTATGCTATAGTGTTGACCTGCCCAAGCATTTAGATTATGGGTAGTCCGTTGAAGTACCCCTTTTGGAGGGAGGTTTGCAACTTCGAAAGTTGGTTTCTCTAAATTGAGAGGGCCATTAGGTGGTATAGTCGATGTAGGTTCCTTAGATGAAGCTTCCCCTTCTTGGGAGTCGTAGTTATTGACTCGGGTGGATAGTACCACCGTATATTTAACCATCATAATATTTGTGGATGACGACTATGCATTGCCCCCAGGTGGGGTGCAGGAACTTGTGTGACCATTTGTTGTTGTTATGGGAAAGGGTTGGTTAATACTATTGGTTGCGAAGGAGATCCCCTCACTCGAGGTATTGATGAAACTTGACAAGGCGAGCACATTCCTTGGTGAAGTGGTCCTCCTTACATACCATGCAAGGATATTTCGCCTTTCTTTTGTTTTTTCCCCCAACATTGGGTCTTGGGTGTTTTGACTCTCCTGTTGGTTACAAGATTTTTTGGATTTACTCTTGTTTTTCTTCTTTCCTCCAGATTATTGAGATGAAACAGATTGAACCACATTCATCTTGGAGGCTTGTGCAGGAGAGGGAGGAGACTTTGTATTGGTACTAGTCTGTGATTGTGTCGCAGACTGTGATTTTACAGAACCCACTACGCCATCATCATGGGCTCCCGGTGCTAGTTTTGATGGATCATTCAATAGTCGAGGAGCATGAGGGATCAAATCATAAAGTGTGACAGATTGGGAATATACTAGATCTAAATATTGAGCCTGACTGATCGCCTGCTCCTCGATGACAATGCCCCCCATGGCGACATCTCTAGCAATGGGCGGTAGGAGTTACTTTGTGAACCAATCTGTCGGGAGTTGGCCTAGAATAATGGATTTAATCAACCGTCGTCATCACCTCCATTCATGAATATGATCATAAATATGGGTGAAGGTGGATTTTCAAAGCGAGGTTAAAATCTCAGTACCAGTCTCATACTGAATGGGTAGTTGAAAGTGAGTCATGAATTCCATGGTGAGAGTATTAAAATCCACAAAGGAGTTTCTCGATATCTCGATATACCATTGTATCATCAAACTTATGAGCGTTCTCTGGAAAAGTCTCAACTGAAAGGAATCATCCATCAAGGAGTTAGATGAACACCAAAGATGGAAGATCATGATGTGGTTGTTAGGATCTTCTCCAGGTTTCTTGTCAAACTTTGGGATGTCAGATGATAGTTTGGAAGGGATAGGGGGCAAGAACAGAGCATACTATATGGGATCATTTGTCAAACATGATAAATCTAGCAGATCTAAGGTAGCTAAGAAAGGAATTTGTCGGTTTAATTACGAATACCGGTAATATGGATGTGACATCGGAGTACCAATAGGACCATACGCAGGTTGGGATGGCATGTTAAATCCTGATGGTCCACCCATATATGGTTGAGTGGCTTGGGGAGTGGGAAACATGGGGCTCATTGGTTGAGTGGCTTGGAGAGTGGGGAACATGGGGTTCATTGGTTGAGTGGGAAAATCTCCTTGCATAGAGATTCTCGTCGAATTGGGTTGACCCCATGAGGTATTTGGCACTCCTGGATATGGTAAACCACTATAAAGACTTGTAGGGTTTGTCGGAACATTCTTCCCCCATGGTTGAGGTTGATTTCCAGTCACTCTTCTGCACGTGACCTAGTGTTTAGCCCCTGTATTAGAGGGGGTTCCTGGATATGCCTATACGACAGTTGGATTTTGCCCTCTTTAGTGTTCTACAGTCTTATGTAGTAGTCTTGGACAATTTACTCACTTTTCCTAGTCCAAAGACTCTAGATCTAAGCTATTGTTGGTGTACTAAAAGCAAAAATGTGTAGTTAATTTTATTAGTGTGTTAGTTGATTTTAATAGTTGTTTTTACTTAGAAGGGTGTACGAAGGTGAAACTAATGATGTGATTACTTAACTCCAAAATGATGCATGAAGAATGAAATGCAAAGATTTTTCTTTCAATGAATTCTATCTCTAGGAAGGAGAAAATATATTTTTCTTCTTAAGGTAAATAAACACCCAAAAACATGCAACTTTCACTTTTCTTTTTTCAAATGGAAAAAAATTGAAATGCCAAACTTTCACGAAATCCCCAAAAAAACAAGCTCTTTCAACTATGTACGAAGACACTTCAACTATGAAACTAGGATGCAAAATTTTTGTTTTTTTCTTTCCAAATCGCATAAAAACTCAAAAGACACACTTCTTTTGCTTTTAATTTTAATCAAAATGAAAGTATTCAATGACACTTGGCAAATAACTCAAAAGAGAATGAAGGTGGAGAAAAAAAGCACCTAATGAATAAAAGATTAAACCACAAAAATGTCTTCAAGCTTTCAATGGTAAAAAAAAGTTTTTCAAATAACTTGAAAAAAGATTACACTCTAAGATGAGATGCAAATCAAGAGAGTTGGCTTTGTTTAAACAATGGAAGCAAACCTAAAATATTTTTAAGAACAAATGAACTCTCTTCACAAAAGTGTCACCAACACTTTAAAAGTCTGGGGGAATGGGATTAGATTATCTAAACTGTACCCACAAAAACAAAAAGTGTTTTTAATTAAATAAACGAAATGGCACACAAAAGGAAAGATTTCAAAATGACTTTGAAAATTTTTGCAACAATGACTATGGGGACAGATTTGAGAAAGATCTGTAGGGGTGGAAGAAAGGACAGACATAGATTTGGGCTTTGTTTGAAGGATGCCCCTTAAAAAAATGGTTTTTAGAGCTTGGTCGTTGTTGTTTTTGGAGCCTAATTATCTTCTTCTTTCATAGGTCTTTGTTTCCAGCCGTGTTTATACCCCATGAAGACAATACACCCCAAAATACTATACACCCCAGGTTACTATACACCCCTCTATGTGGGGGTTTGCAGGGGGGCTTCCCCCCCCCCCCTGCTGGGTTTGGGAAGCTCATCCACTTGGTTGGGGGGTCCGGGGGAAATCGGGCCACTGACGGGGGTTCGAGGGAGAAGTCGCTGAAGGAGAAATTGATTTGTAAATATATATTGTAATTTCATAGTATATCTGGACCGTTCATTATAAGGTCGAAGATCTGACGAGAGAAGTTATGTTAGGGTTTTTTCCCTAGAAGGAAACCCTCTTTTATGAGGGAATTGTATTGTGGTTATGTATCATTGTGAATATTGTATTCTGGGAGAGGATATTGTGAGAGAAATGAGAGGAAGTTACAGCGGGTGTGTTGTAGGTTATATCCCTTGATTTTGTTGGATAATAAAAGGAAGGACCTAGCAATTTCTCTGGTGGACGTAGCCCACACTGGGTGAACCACGTATATCTGTGTCTCTGTTGTATTATGCATCCTCTGTGTTTTATTTTATTTCTCCGTGATCCTGTTTTTCTAACAACTGGTATCAGAGCGAAAGGTAACTCGCAGGAAAAGAGGGTTCCTAGTTCGAGTGGGAGAAATGACATAATATGGAAAGTTTAGGGTCGAGAAATTTAACGGCCAAAACTACCAGTTATGGAAGATGCAGATGGAATATTATTTATATCAGAAGGATCTATTCCTACCATTGGGTGGAATAGCAAAGAAGTCGATGGTCACAAAGGACAAAGAATGGGAGGTTCTTGTCAGAAAGGCACAAGGAACGATATGGTCGAGCCTAGTAGGGTGTGGCTTTCAATATTTCGAAAGAAAAGACAATGAAGGAGTCAATGGATGCATTGTATAAACTTTATGAAAAACCCTTGGCATCCAATAAGGTATTTCTAATAAAGATTGTTGATTAAGGTTGGTTTTCATTGATGTCAACCCTTGAAGAAAGTTCGGTAGCACAAAGGTTTGGGTAATAGACCCAAGTTTGTTTGATGTAAAGATGACTCATTATTGTCTTGTCATGGTTGATAAGAAATACAAATGGATGAACTCCAAAGTGGTCCCCTTATGGTGAAAGCCCTCACGGGAAGACGCTTTGCGGATTGAGTTATCCTAGAAGTATGGTTAGAGAACCCATGCTTAATTGTGGAATAATGAGATGAAGTTCAGTGAATTTGTTAGTGAAACTATCCTAGATGGATATTGCTTGTCATGTCATTCCAGGTGGTATGTGGAACGTCACATAACTCCTCACGGTTAGATATTTATGGCCATATGAAGTTGGAGAACCCTCATGAGTCGTATAAAAGCCCCCAAAAGTCAAGTGTTTGCAAAAGAAATTATTTAAATAATAAAGTAAATGGAGAACTCCCTAAAAATAGGGAAAGTGTAATGCTACATGAAAGTATAGATATGAGGCAAATCTCTCTCATTTAATCACACTTGAACATATTGAATATCTTTTGTTGTGTGAGGCTTATTGCAAGTACTCATTGATACATCTGAAGTTGCGAAGGTCTGAGGTAGTACAAAGGGTTGACAACAAAATTCTTGGAATTACAAAGAACAAAAAAAAAACCTATTTTCTGAGCTGTACACGGACTGACAGTGTATTAAGGTGCATACATACTGATTTATATGCGGGTTGTCAGTGTATTAGGGTGCGTACGTACGCGAGCTGACAGTGTATTAGGGTGTGTACATGTTGGTAAAGCCATGGAAACTTGAGAAGATGAAGATGCAGAGGTTCTAGATTCTGAGATCAAGCTCCCAGGAAGGTCTACAGTGCTTAGAAACATCAGATCTATCCATTGGTTCAAAAGGTATGTATCATTTCTATGAATAGTTGAATTTTGATGTATGCATGAGAAATGGTTATGGAGATTTGAATATTCTCCCTAGAGAGACTAGTGGCTGCATGTGATCTTATGCATAAGTCATATCTATAGAAATATAGTGTTGGAAAACAAGGGAAGTTGGTGCTTCCAATGAATGTAATTCTTCAAGACATATAAGAAAAATCATTATGTGGTTTTCTCCCGCTTTGGGTTTCCACATAAAAATACTGGTGTACTGTGTACATGTGTGATTGCTCATTTGTTCATTGTTTATCTACTCTGTAACTATTGGATGCTAATGCTACATTTATATAACACTTGTATTTTTGGAGAAAGGGGATTAGATTTCTCTATTGTTGATTCACCCCCCCTCTCAGTAATCCAACAATTGGAATCAGAGCAGGTTCCTTCAGAAATCAGTTTAACCACTAAAAGGTAGATCATGGAGAGAAACAACTTGTATAAAAATGGAATACCACAGTTTGATGGACAGAAGTATCCATTTTGGAACATAAGGATGAAGACATATATACATGCATGAAGATTTGAAATTTGGCAATCAATTGTAGATGGATACATAGTTCCAGCAGTTCTGCCAATAAATGACAAAGAAGTTAAACTCAGTTAGAATAATTCCAAAGCCACAAATGCACTTCTGAATGGTCTTAGTGAAACAATATTGACCAAAGTTGCACATTGTAAATACGCTAAAGATATTTGGGACAAAATTCGAAATATTTATGAAGGAGATTCAAAAGTCAAAGCAACAAAGCTTCAAACCTATAGAGGTTAGTTCGAACAACTTAAGATGAAGGAAGATGAGAATATTGTAGCTTACTTTTTACGAGTTGATGAAACAGTAAGTGCAATCATAGGAATGGGAGAAGAAATCGAAGAATTTGTAATTGTTCAAAAAATACTAAGGTCTCTTCCTATGAGATTTGAACCTAAGATATCAGCACTAAAAGCAAGAGAAGATCTAAACTCAATAAGCATGAACGAACTACATCGAATATTTATAGCATATGAAATGAGAACTGAACAGGAAAATCCATATGTAAAAGAAGCAACCTTCAAAGCATCCAAAAGATCAAAGCAAAAGGGAAATCAACAAGAAAAAGAACATAGCATCAATAGTGACATCTCGGAAGATGATGAGAAGTGGCCAACTTTGTCAGAAGACTGAACAAGGGAACTGACGGTAGGTATAGAGGTAATCTTCCTTTAATTTGTTTTAATTGTGATGGTATTGGTCATTTTGCTAACAAATGTCCTCATAATAAAAAGAGAAATGATGAAGGTGACTCAAAAATAAAACAAACATATAAAGGCCAAAAAACCATAAAGAAAGTTTTCAAGAAAAACTTATGCACCAAATAAGACATCTCAGATGAAGATGAAGTCAATGACAGTGAGACAGAAAGAGTTCTATTCATGGAAGTAGAAGACTCTAATAAAGAAGACTCCGAAGTAGAATATGAAGAAGCCGAAGGAGAAATTGAAGAGGCAAAAGTTGACTATTGATAGGAATTGATGAGTGCCATAGAAGTTATCAGAAGAGAAAAGAAGAAAAACAAGAAGCTACAAGCGGAACTAGATAAGAAAGAAGACACTTAGGAATTAAAACAAATGATCACAAATTTGAAGGTTTAAATTAAAGAGGATAAAAGAATTGAAGAAGCACTCAAAGAACAACTAGAAAGAAGGGACATGATCATTGAAAATTTGGAAGTAGAAATTGTCACATTAAGAAAGGATCTTCAAAAGAAAAATATGCAGAATAACTCAAAAGTTTTGAATGACATTATCAGCAGTCAAAGGCCTAATCATGACAAGTCCGGACTAGGATACAATCAGACAAAAAACAGAGCAAGCTCCAAAACAACAGAACAAGAAACATATCCAAAAAGCTATGCAGAAAAAATCAAAGGGGAAAGGAAGGTCTACAGAGAAAATTATAGGGACACTCCTCCACCGAGAATATTCAGATTTCATAATCAACGACCGACAGAAACAGATAGGTCTTAGGAAGAAGAAGGATTCATAAGAGCACCTCCTTTCAGAAGATCTTCAACTCCCAGGTATCAAACTATCTTTTTTGGTTTATGTTATTCATGTAATAATTTTGGACATAAAGTTGTAAATTGCAGAGCTAACAACATGATCATAAACAACTTTGAAACTGATACACAAAAGGGTTATCCAAGAAGGCCTAGTGAAACACAGAGAAGAAGTTACAACAGGTATGAATCATTGAGTACTAAAGTGGAATGCTACAAGTGTAACAACTTTTGACACATGGACAAAGATTGCATAATGACAATCCCTCCTAGAGAACCACAACAGGACAACAACAATCATGGACAAGAACCTCAGAAAAGGACATGGATAAAAAAGCAGAATCAATACAACAATGAAGAATGCACCTCGCTCTACAAGCTAAGCAGAAGAAATGTGGTTGGTATGTTGACAGTGGCCGTTCAAAACAAATGACAGGTGATAGAGATAGGTTTCTTACATTAAGAAAGGAAAGATATGGATCAATCTCCTTCGAAAATGATGATTCAGCTAAAATCATTGGAAAAGGCACAGTCAGAATTGGGAACAAGAATACAAAGGAAAAAAATGTTCTACTAGTAGAAGATATGAGTCAAATGTTCTAAGTGTGAGTCAAATGTGTGACCAAGGTCATAAAGTTACTCTCGATTCACAAAATTGCGAGATAAGAAAAGAAGGTTTAGGAAAATTGATTGTTATAACTGCGAGAACTTCAAGCAACATATATGTGTTAAGTGAAATTGGAAATGAAAAGTGTTATCTAGGAAAGGAAGATGAAAGTTGACTAAGGCACAAAAGAATGGGTCACATACATTTTGATAACCTTGTCAAAGTCAACAAAAGAGAAGCAGTCAGAGAAATGCCCCAGATCACGAAACCAACCAACATTTTATGCAAGCATTGTCAATAAGGAAAGAAAACAAAGACCAGGTTCAAATCAAAGGAATATTCAATGACAACACCATTGGAAATTGTGCATACTGATCTAATTGGACCAACTACAACAAAGGGTTTAAAAGGTGAGAAATAATTTATGTTATTAGTTAATGATTATACAAGAATGATGGCAGTTTGTTTTCTCAAGAATTAGTCAGAAGCTTTTGAAAACTTCAAGATCTACAAGGAAATGGTTGAAAATGAAATGGATTCAAAAATCAAATGCTTGAGATCTGGTATTGGAGGAGAGTTCACTTCAAAGGAATTTATGGACTACTGCAGCAATCATGGAATAAAAAGGCAATTCTCTGCTGCTATGACACCTCAACGGAATGGAGTTGTTGAAAGAAAGAAGAGGACAATACAGGAAATGGCTCAAAGAATTCTAATGGATTCTAAATTGACAGTTATTTTTTGGACACAAGCAGTGCATACAACAGTTCGCATTCAAAACAGAGTAATGGTCAGAAACAACATTGAAAAAACTCCCTATGAGCTATGGAAAGGAAGACCAACAAATGTGAAGCACTTTAGAGTTTTTGGAATCCAGTGCTACATCAAAAGAGAAGATGGCAGAATGGGAAATTTTGACTCTCGTGTGGACAAAGCAGTACTTGTTGATTACTCAAGTACAAGGAAATCTTACAGGTGTTACAACTTGAGATTGAACAAAGTTGTCGAAAGAATCAACGTAACAATTGATGAAACAGGTAGACAAGAATTAAAGGAAGAAGAAAATGAATCAATGGAAAAGCTTTACGAAGAAGAAACAAAAGATGAAAAAGAAGGGGAAGATGAAGAGGATCTGACAGAAGCAAAAGAGCAAGTTCAGCAAGTGCCTCCAAAGACACCTAGAAAACAAGTACAAAAGAATCATCCTTCAGATCGTATTATCGGAAACAAAGATGCAGGAGTTGAGACTAGAAGAAGAATGTGTTCACCAGAACAAACGCACCTAGCACTCACATCTACGATTGAACCAACCTGTTTTGAAGAGGCTGGCAAGGATGAATTTTGGAATAAGGCCATGGATGAAGAATTGGATCAAATAGAGAAAAATGACACTTGGGAATTGGTTCCAAGACCAAAGGATAAGAATGGGATCGGCACAAAGTGGGTATACATGAATAAATTGAATGAAAATGGACAGGTTACAAGGAACAAAGCTAGATTGGTATGTAAAGGATATGCACAGGTTGAAGAAATCAACTTTGAAGAGACAGTTGCCCTAGTTGCCAGAATGGAAGCAATCCGATTGCTTTTAGCTTATGCATGCTCCAAAAATATTAAGGTGTATCAAATGGACGTAAAATCATCTTTTCTGAATGGGGAACTTGAAGAAGAAGTCTACATTGAACAACCAGAAGGATTTCAATTGTCAAAGAACGCAGATTATGTGTGTAAATTAAAGAAGGCATTGTATGGTCTAAAACAGGCTCCTAGAGCATGGTAATCTAGACTGGATAAATATCTACAGCAGGCAGGGTTCAGAAAAGGAAGTGCAGACAACAACCTCTACATCAAGGTAAGTCAAGATAGTATTTTATTAATTGAAGTTTATGTTGATAATATTATTTTTGGTAGTGATGATGATAGGTTAAGCCAAAAATTTGCAAAGGATATGCAGAATGAATTTGAAATGTCATTACTTGGAGAACTATCCTTCTTTCTGGGAATCCAGATACGTCAAAGCAACCAAGGAATTTTTATTTCTCAAACTAAGTAGATCGGAGAAATGCTAAAGAGGTTCGGAATGAAAGATTGCAAACCAGTTATCACTCCCATGCAAACCAGTTGCAAGTTGAGCAAAGATGATGATTCAAAGTCTACAGATCAGAGACAATATAGGTCAATGATTGGTAGCCTACTATATGTGACAACATCCAGACTAGATGTAATGCAAACAGTTGGATAGGTGGCATGATTTCAAGCAGCACCAAAGGTATCACATGTATTAGTAGTGAAGAGGATTTTCAGATATCTCAAAGGAACATAAGAGTTTGGATTATGGCATCCAAAAGGAAATGACCTATCACTTATTTCCTACACAGATGCAGATTGGGCAAGTTGTATTGATGACTGACGAAGCACCAGTGGAGCAACATTCTACTTGGGTGAGTTTTAGTATCATGGATAAGAAAGAAACAATCATCAGTATATTTATCTACATCCGAGGCAGAGTATATTGCATCAGCAACATGTTGTACACAGGTTCTTTGTATGAAACAAACTCTGACAGATATACAGGTTGAGTATGATGAGCCCATTCCAATATATTGTGATAATACAAGCACCTTCGGTATCTCAAAGAACCCGATGATGCACTCCAAGACGAAGCACATTCCAATCAAGTATCACTTTCTACGGGAACATGTTGCAGAAAAGAACATCAGAGTTGAGTATGTGGGCACAAAAGAACAAGTGGCAGACATCTTTACAAAACCACTTCCACGGGAATCATTTGAGTATCTTCGCCAGAGACTCAGAGTTATTTCTACTCCAAAATGAATGCTTTTGAATGTGTATCTTATATGTCTTGGATGTACACGAGGAAGCACCATAAAGAGGACAGTTTAGTTAGGGGGAGCAGCCCCAGATGGAAAGATACGTTTTCCATTGATGACAAAGGGGGAGAGATTAGATGCAGAGGACAGAGGCATGATTCCAGGGGGAGCAGTGGTCACAGAGATGTGATGCAGATGACAGAGGCATGGTTCCAGGGGGAGCATGAGTGATATGATTTCAGTATTGTATCAGAGTGTTGCCATCAATGCTAAAGGGGGAGATTGTTGATTAAGGTTGGTTGTCATTGATGTCAACCCTTGAATAAAGTCTGGTAGCACAAAGGTTTGGGTAATGGACCCAATTTTGTTTGATGTAAATATGACTCATTATTGTCTTGTCATGGTTGATAAGAAATACAAATGGATGAACTCCAAAGTGGTCCCCTTATGGTGAAATCCCTCACAGGAAGATGCTTTTTGGATTGAGTTATCCTAGAAGTATGGTTAGAGAACCCATGCTTAATTATGGAATAATGAGATGAAGGTCAGTGGATTTGTCAGTGAAACTATCCTAGATGGATAGTTCTTGTCATGCCATTTCTGGTGGTATGTGGAACGACATATAACTCATCACGGTTAGATAGTTATGGCCATATGAAGTTGGAGAACCCTTATGAATCATATAGAAGCCCCCAAAAGTCAAGTGTTTGCAAAAGAAATTATTTAAATAATAAAGTAATGGAGAACTCCCTAAAAATAAGGAAAGTGTAATGCTACATGAAATTATAAATAAGAGGTAAATCTCTCTCATTTAATCACACTTGAACATATTGAATATCTTTTGTTGTGTGAGGCTTATTGCAAGTACTCATTGATACATATGAAGTTGTGAAGGTCTGAGGTAGTACGAAGGGTTGACAACGAAATTCTCAAAATTACAGTGAATACAAAACAACCCTATTTTTCTGAGGTGTACCTGGGCTGACAGTGTATTAGGGTGTGTACATACTGAGTTATACGCGGGCTGTCAGTGTATTAGGGTGCGTACATGTTGGTAAAGCCATGGAAACTTGAGAATATGAAGATGCAGAGGTTATAGATTCTGAGATCAAGCACCCAGGAAGGTCTACAGTGCTTAGATACATCAGATCTATCCATTGGTTCAAAAGGTATGTCTCATTTCTATGAATAGTTGGATTTTGATGTATGCATGAGAAATGGTTATGGAGATTTGAGGAATCAGAGGATTCTCCCCAGAGAGACTAGTGGCTGCATGGGATCTTCTGCATAAGTCAGATCTATAGAAATATAGTGTTGGTATATTTATCATTGATACTTCTTGTTGAGGCACATATTGTATTTCTTGGCATATGGCTAAGGGTTTGTGGTACATGGTTGGGAGCTTGTATTTGTGAAGTGGTTGATGTATTCAAAGGTTGAATATCAGAAAGGGTTTTATGACTAGATCATGTGAGATTTATTATAATTGTTCACGATTACACACACCTATATGGCACATGACTAGTGAGAGATATGTATGCTTTGGGTAAAGGTTGTGTATGAGGATGAAGGCACGGGGTATAGTTACAGTCTGGATACAGTGACAGGATAAATCCTATTATGCATTCAAAAACAAAGCACATTCCCATTAAATATCATTTTCTAAGAGAGTGGGTTATGTCTAAAGTTATTAAAGTGGAATATGTTGGCACAAAGGATCAGATTGCAGATGTATTTACTAAACCTTTACCTAAAATGCAATTTGAAAGTCTCAGGGATCGGTTGGGGGTTTACCCTCTGTAATTAAATTTTAGTCTAAAATATTGCAAGGGCTTCATTATAAAATCAGACTGCACAGGTTTATTGACTGTTATTGATAGGGGGAGTTGCTACTGAAATGATACATCTTTGCAAGTGGTTTTCTTTGCTCAGGGGGAGTCATCCAGTTATGATTAGAAAAGGTTGATGAAGGAGTCTCGGTAAGCAAGGTTGAGTCTGCTACAGAGGACAGTTGAAGATGAAGATGAACAAGTCCAAGAATCGAAAGGAGAAGACTCTGGCTTAGATACAAATACTCTGCAGGATTCAAATAAGATAGTTCATCTGTTGCATGTTTCCTTTGGCATAGATGTCAAAAGGGGGAGAAGAGATTTAAAGTTTTTCATCAATGCCAAAGGGGGAGTTTGTTGGCATGGATCAGTTTGCACAAGTTCAGTGGTTTTGTCATTAATGTCAAACTTTACAAATTCTAAAGGTTCAGCGTGGATCGGTTTGCACAGGCTTTGCACAGGCTCAACGTGGATCAGTTTGCACAGGCTCAGTGGTTTTGTCATTAATGTCAAACTTTAAAAATGCTAAAGGCTCAGTGTGGATCAGTTTGCACAGGCTTTGCACAGGCTCAGCGTGGATCAGTTTGCACAGGCTCAGAATGCCTCTCGACATACTAAAACGTGAAACCGCATAGATTTCGAGAGTTTTTATTTCGGGATTTTTTGCAAGGTAAGCAAAAACCTCTTCATCACAGGAGTCCTGAAGTTCCGAAATGCGAATTGCCAAAATGGGAAATCGCGAAAACACTTTATGAATAAGCGCTTGATCATAACCAATGGTCACATTGACGAAGGCTCGAGGAAGGAGCTAGTGCAACCAAGCTCTATTTCGGAGTTTTGGGGATTGCGATATGGAGCGTCAAGAAAACTTCACCACAGGTATACCAAAAAACTGAAATGCGAAACGCCAAAGATTTCGGGGATCGGGACTTGAAGTGTCGAAACACTTCAACAACAGGAATGTCGAAATCGCGAAATGCGAAATGCAGATATGTCGAAACGTCGAAATGTGAAAACTCCAAAAAACCTTTTTGTGTAGATTTTGGGTTTCGTAATTTGAAGTTTTAAGAGTCTTCGACATAGGATTGTCGAATTGCCGAAATGCGAAAATGCAAAATGCATTTCGATTAACTTGTTAGCATGGCCAAGAATGTAAACTGTAAGGAAGTTATTCAGTTATTATAATTGATTCTTTGAAGGCTGAGAGTTTGAATATACGCATTGATAATACAGGAAGTTATATATAGTGATTGTTGCGAGAAAAGAAATGGTGTAAGGATTATGAGAGATATATGGCTCTGTAAAATTTGAAGAAGCGAAAAGACAGAGGAGGGAAGACACTTACACAGATTGGAAAATCTAAATTGGTCTGGTCAAGAATGAATCGTGCAGAGAGGATTTGAATGCTTAATCTTTAACAGAGTAGATAAAGAGTTGGTTTGCAGGTTCTTAGTGACAGAGAATGATTTCAGGGTGGTAGGGAGGAGCAAGGGGAGACTGTAAAAGTCTCATGTACAAGTTGGTGCTTGGACATCTGGGAGTTGTAGCTTCTATTCAGTAGGTGTTGAAGAAATAGAGGTAGCAGCCTCATCTGGGTTGTAGCTCAGATAAAATAAGAATGTAAAGAGGAGTTGGAGCTTGCATTTCATTCATAAGAAGAAGAGGTTTTTTTCCTTTTGGGTTTCCTCATGAAATATCACTATGTCACTGTTTCATTTATGTGATTGTATATTTATTGGTTAAATGTATTACTGCAAGTTAAATGTTAAAAGCATGATTTATTGATTAATAAGTAATCTTCTTATAAAATGAAAGAAATTTTATACAACTGATTCACCCCCCCCACCCACTCTCAGTTGACTTATCCTGTTCAACAATTGGTATCAGAGCAGGTTACTTCAAGATTCAGTTTAATCATTGGAAGTTTGATCCTTAATAATGGATAAGAAATCTGATTTTACTAAACATGGATTACCTCAGTTTGATGGACATAATTATGCTTTTTGGAGTATCAGGATGAAGTTGTTTTTGCAGTCTCAAGGAGTAGATCTTTGGTAAGTTGTGTTGAATGAATATAAGACTCCAGCAATAGTTCCAACAGACGCTGCAAGGAAGAGATTCTATGAGAATAATTCCAAAGCTATGTATGCAATACTTGGAGGATTGGCAGGTTCAGAATTTGTTAAAGTAATGCATTGTGAGTGAGCAAAAGAGTTATGGGACAAACTGAAGAAGGTATATGAAGGAGATACTAAGGTAAATAATGCTAAATTACAATCATATAGAATTCAATTTGAAAGTTTAAAGATGGCAGAATCTCAAGATATAGCTACCTATTTCTTACGTATTGATGAAGTAGTCAATACTATGAGAGGCTTAGGAGAAACAGTTGGAAATGATATTATTATGCAAAAAGTGCTTAGATCTTTACCCGCAAGATTTGATCCCAAAATATCTGCTTTAGAAGAAAGAACTGATATTGCTACTTTATTAATGGATGAGTTGCAAGGAATACTAACAGCATATGAGATGAGGACATCTAATGAGAATCCTTTCAATAAGGAAGCATCTTTCAAGGCAACAAAGAAGGACAAGAAAAAAGTTGAAACAAAAACCAGTAATCATGAGGATTCAAAAGAAGACATGGAAGAAGCTAACTTTGTCAAAAATCTAAAAAGAGGTACTGGAAAGTACAAAGGTAAACTTCCTCTCAAGTGCTTTGATTGTGATAGAATAGGGCATTTTGGTCGTAAGTGTCCTTTCAATAAATATTCTGATGAAGAAGAAGAAAGTAACATCAAAACCAAAGAATATAAGAAAATGTATAAGAAGCCATTTCAAAGAAATTCTTATAAAAAGAAAAGTCTATTCATCAAAAATAATAGTGAGTCCTCAGATATAGATGAAAGGGATGAAATTTCATATATAAGACTTTTTATGGCTATGGAAAATCAGAATGATGTACTCATAGAAGAAGAAGAAGGTGAAGTTGACCTGGAAGTTGAACTTCTAAGTGCTTTGTCTGAACTAAAGAAAGTAAGAAGAGAGTGTAAGAAATTCAAAAGAGAAATTGATAAACTAGAATTTGAATTACATAAATCAAATGGTTTGAATGAAAGTACTGAAATCATGTTAGTTGACTTAAAGCTTAAAATAGAAGAGGCTAGAGTGACTGAAGAAGCTCTTACTCAAATGCTTGCAGAAAAGGATAAAGAAAATGAAGGTTTAAAAATTGAAGTAGTCTCTTTAAGAAAGAAAGTGCAAGAGAATAACATGAATCATAGTTCTCAAGTGTTGAATCAGATTATTTGTAATCAGAGATCAACATATGATAAGACTAGAATTGGTTATAAATCTGCAATAACTAATGGATGTTCTAGTTCAAGTGTTGAGAAAGCAGGTACAGAAAATAATCATGAGAAAATTACTAGCAAGAAGATTGAATCAGAAAGGCAAGAAGAGAATCAGGCTTCAACAGTGCATAGAAGAAGTTATGGTAGACATCAAAACAGGTTTGAAAGCTAATGTTTCTTCTCTTATAAGTATGGACACAAAGCAACTTTCTGTAATATTTTTTTAAGAAACATAAGTGCACATAACAGTGATGTCATATCTAGTTTCGAATATGAAAGAAGACATGATAAATCTATTCAGAACAATGTGAACAACTCACATAACAGATTTGATGCTTTAAAATTTGAAGTTGAATGTTATAGGTGTAATAACTTTGGACATATTTCAAGAAACTGTCCAATGAATTTCCAAAGATCTGTTATAAACCAATATACAAATCAGAAAACTAGTTATTGGAAAAGGAAGAATGATCATTTAGAAATTGAAGAGTGCAAACTTGTTTTACAAGCTGATCATAAAGTTAAGTGGTGTGTGGACAGTGGATGCTCAAAACATATGACAGGCAGAAAACAAATCTTTGATTCTTTAGATGAAAGAAAAGAAGATTCAATCACATTTGGTAATGATCAATCAGCTCAAATAGTTGGAAGAAACTTTGTTTGTTTGAACAAAGACATAATGGTTGAAAATGTTTTACTGGTTGAAAATATGGAACATAACTTGCTGAGTGTAAGTCAAACATGTGATAAAGGGCATCTTATGATATTTGATTCTAAACAATGTCAAATCAGGGATGTTAAAACAAATCAATTAGTTGGAACAGCTACAAGGACATCAAATAACATATACATTTTAGATGAGAAGGATGAAAATTGTTATCTTGGACATGAAGATGAAAGTTGGTTATGGCATAAAAGACTTGGAGATATTAACTTTGACAATCTGATTCAGTTAAATAAAAAAGAGGCAATAAGGAATTTACCTGTCATAAAGAATCTTTCCAACTCTATTTGTAAACAATGTCAACATGGTAAACAAACTAGAGTCAAGTTTAAAACAAATGAATATTCTACAACAAAACCTTTGGAAATAATACATACTGATGTGTGTGGACCCACGAGGACAACAGGTCTAAATGGTGAAAGATACTTTTTGTTATTTGTGGATGATTTTACTCGAATAACTTGGTTGTTCTTATTGAAAAAGAATTCTGAAACTTTTAATTGTTTTCAAGTTTTCAAAGAATTGACTGAAAATGAAATTGATATGAAGATTAAGTGTTTAAGGTCAGACAATGGAGGAGAGTTTGTATCAAAAGAATTTAACAATTACTGTGTTGAAAATGGAATTAAAAGACATTTCTCTGTTACAGAAACACCTCAGCAAAATGGTGTTGTTGAAAGAAAAAATAGAACTGATATGGAAATGGCAAGAACAATGTTAAATGAGTCCAGATTGAATGACATGTTTTGGCATTAGGCTGTTCACACTGCTGTACACATCTTGAATAGAAGTTTGCTAAGAAATAATAATTATAAGACACCCTATCAATTATGGAAAGGAAGACCAGCAAACATAAAACATTTTAGAATTTTTGGGAGTAAGTGTTACATTAAAAGAATTGATAAAAGTCTGGGAAAATTAGACTCAAGAACTGATGAAGGCATATTGGTTGGATATTCATGTTCAAGAAAGGCTTATAAATGCTATAATTTTATATTAAGAAAGATTGTTGAATCTATAGATGTAAGGTTTGATGAGTCCTCATTTTTTAAGACTAAATCTAAACAAAAGGATCAACAAATATATGATATATATGACAAACATAAGATGGATGAAGAAGTAAGTGAAACAGAAGAAACTAAGGTTGTTGACGGTGAACAATTAATTCCTACTTTAATAAAGGGCACAATTCCATCCAAAAGCATGACTCCATCAAAGACTCCAAACAAGAGAATACAGAAAAATCATCCTGAAGAACAAATACTTGGTGACTTAAATGCAGGTGTTGAAACAAGAAGCAGAAGGCAAGAATCCACCTCAATTCATGAACAGGTATCTTTACTTTCTTTGATTGAACCCAAAAATGTTGAAGAAGCAATTAAAGATGAATACTGGATGAAAGCAATGAATGAAGAACTTAGTCAAATAGAAAAGAATAAGACATGGGAATTTGTTCCTAGACCTTTGAATAAGAATGTTATAGGGGCTAAATGGATTTTTAGAAATAAGATGGATGAAGCAGGTAAAATAACTAGAAATAAGGCTAGATTGGTTTGCAAAGGGTATGCACAGGTAGAAGGAATAGATTATGGAGAAACTTTTGCTCCTGTTGCAAGAATGAAATCCATTAGACTGATTCTAGCTTATGCCAGTTCTAAACACATTAAAGTTTACCAAATGGATGTAAAGTTTGCATTTTTGAATAGTGATTTAGAGGAAGAAGTATATATGGAACAACTAGAGGGTTTTCAAGTACAAGAAGCAGAACAGTATGTTTACAGGTTGAAAAAGGCATTGTATGGGTTGAAGCAAGCACCAAGGGCTTGGTATTCCAGACTTGACAAATACTTGAGGCAACAAGGATTCAGGAAAGGTAACACCGATAGTAACCTATATATTAAAGAAGAAAATGATAGCCTGATCATTGTGGAGATATATGTAGATGATATAATTTTTGGTAGTGATGATAATCAACTCAGTAAACAGGTTGTTGAAAGTATGCAGAAAGAGTTTGAGATTTCCATGCTAGGAGAAATGAAATTTTTCTTAGGCTTGCAAATTACTCAATCTGATAAAGGTATTTCCATTTCTCAAACCAAGTATATTAATGAAATGCTTAAGAAATTCCAGATGGAAGAATCTAAACCAGTTGGCACTCCCATGGTTACTGGTTGTAAATTAAGTAAGTTCGATGATACTAAAGATGTTGATCAAACAATATACAAATCTATGATTGGTAGTCTTTTTTATGCTACAACTACAAGACCTGATATTATGCATGCAGTTTGTCAAGTTGGTAGGTTTCAGGCTTCACCAAAAACTTCTCATTTACTTGCAGTCAAAAGAATTTTCAGATATCTTAAAGGGACAACAAAGTATGGTTTGTGGTATCCTACAGGTAATCAGCTTGATTTATATGCGTTCATTGATGTTGATTGGGCAGGTTGTGTTGATGACAAGAAGACTACTAGTGGAGCAACATTTTTTCTTGGAGGATGTCTTGTAAGTTGGTCAAGTAAAAAATAATCAGCAGTGTCTCTGTCTACTGCTGAAGCAGAATACATAGCAGCTGCAACTTGTTGCACTCAGATTATATGGATGAAACAGATGTTGGAATATATCCATATTCATTATGATGAACCTATACCTATCTTCTGTGATAATACCAGTGCAATTAGTATTTCTAAAAATCCTGTTATGCATTCAAAAACAAAGCACATTCCCATTAAATATCATTTTCTAAGAGAGCAAGTTATGTCTAAAGTTATTAAAGTGGAATATGTTGGCACAAAGGATTAGATTGCATATGTATTTACTAAACCTTTACCTAAAATGCAATTTGAAAGTCTCAGAGATCAGTTGGGGGTTTACCCTCTCTAATTCAATTTTGTTCTAAAAGATTGCAAGGGCTTCATTATAAAATCAAATTGGACAGGTTTATTGACTTTTATTGATAGGGGGAGTTGCTACTGAAATGATACATCTTTGCAAGTGGTTTTCTTTGCTCAGGGGGAGTCATCCAGTTATGACAAGAAAAGGTTGATGAAGGAGTCTCAGTAAGCAAGGTTGAGTCTGCTACAGAGGACAGTGGAAGATGAAGATGAACAGGTCCAAGAATTGGAAGGAGAAGACTATGGCTTAGATACAAATACTCTGCAGGATTCAAATAAGATAGTTCATCTGTTGCGTGTTTCCTTTGCCATAGATGTCAAAAGGGGGAGAAGAGATTTAAAGTTTTCCATCAATTCCAAAGGGGGAGTTTGTTGGCATGGATCAGTTTGCACAGGCTCAGTGGTTTTGTCATTAATGTCAAACTTTAAAAATGCTAAAGGCTTAGCGTGGATCAGTTTGCACAGGCTTTGCACAGGCTCAGCGTGGATCAGTTTTCACAGGCTCAGTGGTTTTGTCATTAATGTCAAACTTTAAAAATGCTAAAGGCTCAGTGTGGATTAGTTTGCACAGGATTTGCATAGGCTCAGCGTGGATTAGTTTGCACAGGCTCAGCATGCCTCTCGACATACTGAAACGCGAAACCGTGTAGATTTCGGGAGTTTTTATTTCAGGGTTTTTTGCAGGGTAAGCAAAAACCTCTTCATCACAGGAGTCCCAAAGTTCCGAAATGTGAATTGCCGAAATGGGAAATCGCGAAAACACTTTATGAATAAGTGCCTGATCATAACCAATGGTCACATTGACGAAGGCTCGAGGAAGGAGCTAGTGCAACCAAGCTCTATTTCGGAGTTTCGGGGATCGCGATATGGAGCGTCAAGAAAACTTCACCACAGGTATACCGAAAAACCGAAATGCGAAACACCGAAGATTTTGGGGATCGGGACTTGAAGTGTCGAAACACTTCACCAACAGGAATGCCGAAATCGTGAAATGCGAAATGTAGATATGTGGAAACGCCGAAATGTGAAAAGTCCGAAAAACCTTTTTGTGTAGATTTCGGGTTTCGTAATTTGAAGTTTTAAGAGTCTTCGACACAGGATTGCCGAATTGCCAAAATGCAAAAATGCGAAATGCATTTCGATTAACTGTGTCACTGTTTCATTTATGTGATTGTATATTTATTGGTTAAATGTATTACTACAAGTTAAATGTTAAAAGCATGATTTATTGATTAATAAGTAATCTTCTTATAAAATGAAAGAAATTTTATACAACCGATTCACCCCCCCCCCCCTNNNTTATCTTGTTCAACAAGTTGCACATTGTAAATATGCTAAAGATATTTGGGACAAACTTTGAAATATTTATGAAGGAGATTCAAAAGTCAAAGCAACAAAGCTTCAAACTTACAAAGGTCAATTCAAACAACTTAAGATGAATGAAGATGAGAATATTGCAACTTATTTTTTACGAGTTGATGAAATAGTAAATGCAATCATAGGATTGGGAGAAGAAATCGAAGAATCTGTAATTGTTCAAAAAGTACTAAGATCTCTTCCTATGATATTTGACCCTAAGATATCGGCACTAGAAGAAAGAGCAGATCCAAACTCAATAAGGATGGACGAACTACATGGAATCTTTACAACATATGAAATGAGAATTGAACAGGAAAATCCAGATGTAAAAGAAGAAGCCTTCAAAGCATCCAAAAGATAAAAGCAAAAGGGAAAGAAACAAGAAAAAGAACATAGCAGCAATAGTGACGTCTCGGAAGATGATGAAGAAGTGACCAACTTTGTCAGAAGACTGAACAAGGGAACCAATGCTAGGTATAGAGGTAAGCTTCCTTTAATTTGTTTTAATTGTGATGGTATTGGTCATTTTGCTAACAAATGACCTCATAAGAAAAAGAGAAATGATGAAGGTGACTCAAAAAGAAAACAAACATATAAAGGCAAAAGAACCACAAAGAAAGTTTTCAAGAAAAGCTTATGCACCAAAGAAGACATCTCAGATGAAGATGAAGTCAGTGACAGTGAGACAAAAAGAGTTCTATTCATGGCAGTAGAAGACTCTGATAAAGAAGACTTCGAAGTAAAATATGAATAAGTCGAAGAAGAAATTGAAGAGGTAGAAGTTGACTACCAAGAGGAATTGATGAGTGTCATAGAAGTTATCAGAAGAGAAAAGAAGAAAAACAAGAAGCTACAAGCAGAACTAGACAAGAAAGAAGACACTTAGGGATTAGAACAAATGATCACAAATTTGAAGGTTCAAAATGAAGAAGATAAAAGAATTGAAGAAGCACTCAAAGAACAGCTAGAAGGAAGGGACGGGATCATTGAAAATTTGGAAGTGGAAATTGTCACATTAAGAAAGGATCTTCAAAATAAAAATATGCAGAACAACTCAAAAGTTTTGAATGACATTATCAACAGTCAAAGTCCTAATCATGACAAGTTCGAACTTGGATACAATCAGACAAAAAAGGGATCAAGCTCCAAAACAACAGAGCAAGAAACATATCCAAAAAGCTATGCAAAAACAATCAAAGGGGATAGGAAGATGTATAGAGAAAATTACAGGGACACTTCTCCACCGAGAAGATTCAGATTTCAGAATCAACGACCGACATAAAAAGATAGGTCTCAGAAAGAAGAAGGATTCATAAGAGCACCTCCTTTCAGAAGATATTCAACTCCCATGTATCAAACTATCTTTTTTGTTTTATGTTATACATGTAATAATTTTGGACATAAAGTTGTAAATTGCAGAGCTAACAACAAGAACATAAACAACTTTCAAAGTCATACACAAAAGGGTTATCCAAGAAGGCTTAGTGAAACACAGAGAAGAAGTTACAATAGGTTTGAATCATTGAGCACTGAAGTGGAATGCTACAAGTGTAACAACTTTGGACACATGGCCAAAGGTTGCAGAATGACAATCCCTCCTAGAGAACCACAACAGGACAACAACAATCACAGACAAGAACCTCAAAAAAGGATGTGGATAAGAAAGCAGAATCAATACAACAATGAAGAATGCACACTCGCTCTACAAGCTAAGCAGAAGAAACGTGGTTGATATGTTGACAGTGGTTGTTCAAAACACATGACAGGTTATAGAGACATGTTTCTTACATTAAGAAACGAAAGAGATGGATCAGTCTTCTTCAGAAATGATGATTCACCTAAAATCATTGGAAAAGGCACAGTCATAATTGGGAACAAGAATACAAAGGCAGAAAATGTTCTACTAGTAGAAGATATGAAACATAATCTTCTAAGTGTGATTCAAATGTGTGACCAAGGTCATAAAGTTACTTTCGATTCACAAAAGTGCGAGATAAGAAAAGAAGGTT
>ML819559.1:351032-367038 GCA_009831015.1 Picea engelmannii
GTTAATGATTTTGGTTATCGCTTATGGGATTATGAAAATCACAAAATCATTAGGAGTAGAGATGTCATATTCAATGAGAAGGTCATGTACAAAGATCAGTTGCAGGGAAAGAAACATGAAAAAGAAAAACCAGAATACACAGTGCTTGATGAGATCATTGAAAAAGAAATTCCAAAGGTACCAGAAAATTAAAATCTACAACAACAGGAGCAACAGGTACCTCAAACTCCTGCAAGTGTTGTTATAAGATCTACCAGGTTAATTATACCCCCTGAACGATACTCTCCTTCATTGTATTATTTATAGTTGATTGATTCTGGTCAACCAGAATGTTATAAAGAGGCAATGCAGGTAGACACTAAAAAGAAGTGGGAGCAAGGCATGAAAGAGGAAATGGATTCCCTGGTAAATAACTAGACTTGGATTTAGTTCAGTTGCCTACAGGAAAAAGAGCATTGCAGAATAAATGGGTTTACAAGTTGAAGGAAGAAGATGGAGGCAAAAAGTGGTACAAGGCTAGACTTGTTGTAAAGGGGTTTGCATAAGAGAAAAGTATAGATTTTGATGTAATGTTTTCTCCTATTGTTAAGATGACCTCAATTAGGACTATTTTAAGTCTTGTGGTAGTAGAAGATTTGCATCTTCAACAGTTAGAAGTAAAAAAAACCTTTCTCCATGGGGATTTTGAGGAACATATTTATATGCAGCAGCCACATGGGTATGAGGTCAAAGGGAAGGAGAATTTGATATGCAGGTTGAAGAAGAGATTGTATGGCCTAAAACAAGATCCAAGGCAGTGGTATTTGAAGTTTGACAAGTTTATGATAGAACAAGTTTATAGTAGATGTCATTATGATCACTATGTTTATTTTAAAATGCTAGAAAACAGAATCTATATTATCTTGCTATTGTATGTAGATGGCATGCTTGTTTTAGGGTCTAATATGCAACATATAAATGTGTTGAAGAAGAAATTATCTAATTCATTTGCGATGAAGGATTTGGGTGTTGCAAAGAAAATCCTTGGTATGAGAATAACAAGAGATGGGAAAAATCACAAATTGACATTGTCTTAGGGTGAGTAGATAGAGAAGGTGTTGGAGAGGTTTAGAATGCAGAATGCAAAACCAGTTAGTACACATTTGGCCAACCATTTCAAATTAACTAAGGAAATGTGTCCCAAGACACAAGAGGAGATAAAATACATGTCTAGGGTCCCTTATTCATCAGGAGTTGGCAGTTTGATGTATGCGATGGTTTGCACAAGACCAGATATTGCACATGAAGTGGGAGTTGTGAGTAGGTATATGAACAATCCAGGTAAAGAACATTGGGAGGCGGTAAAGTTGATTCTCAAGTATTTGAAAGGTACTACTACTCATGCATTATGTTTTGGAGGTTCAAACATTGTTCTACAGGGATATGTTGATTCAGATATGGCAGGTGATAAACATAGCAGGAGGAGCACCACAGGGTATGTTTTTACTGTAGGTGGAACAATAGTAAGTTGGATTTAGAAACTGTAAAAGGTTGTTGCACTTTCAACAACAGAGGCAGAGTATGTTGTTGCTACAGAGGCTAGTAAAGAGATGATTTGGTTACAGAGGTTTATGGAGGAATTAGGAAAGAAGCAAGAGAATAGCAGGTTGTACTATGACAGGGAGAGTGTCATTCATCTTGCAAAGAACTCAACCTTCCATTTGTAGACTAAGCATATACATCTTATGTACCATTTCATACGATCTATTTTGGAAGATGGACATTTGAAGTTGGAAAATATACACACTAGCTAGAATCGTGCAGACATGTTGACAAAGGGAGTAACCAAGGAGAAACTGAGTTCCTAATCAATTTTAGTTGGTCTTCAAGCATGAAGGTGAAGATGAGAAATTTTCCAGGTCCAAGAAGGATCATAGTCCAACAGATATAGCAACGGTGGAGATGTTGAGATCAGTCTCTAAGTGGGAGATTGTTGGTTGTGGAGCATGATTATCTTCTTGTTTCATAGGTCTTTGTTTTCAGCCGTGTTTATACCCCGTGAAGACTGTACACCCTGGAATACCATACACCCCTCTGGTCGCTCCTTGTAAAGGACTAGAGGGTGACCACAAAGAACTCGTAGCATAGAGCAGTGTAATTATTGGTATGGTCGCTCCTTGCAATGGAGACACTGGCGACCAAAAGGGTTTGGTCGCTCTGTGGACATGGATAGCTCGTGACCGTGATCATGCAAGTGCGAAAACTAATAGATCTGAGATAGATCTATTAGATTTGGGACTCAACACTTTCAAACATACTTGGAAAAGACTTATGGACATAATGAAAACACAAATCAAAGATTAAAACGGGCAAAGATCTTGAGAATATGAATTCAAAAGTTAAGGAAGAAATTGACCAAACAACAATGACTTCCCTAGCGGAGTCGCTGGTTTGTTGTAGGGTAATTACACCCTGTAGGAGTTACCTCCCTTAGGATCTTCCTAGTCCTAAGACATATTAGAGATGAAAGCAAAAAAAATTCTTAGATCTAAATTATACACAAAAAGAATCTACGAGTTGATGGGATGAAAGGTTTACTCGATGATATAACAGTTGTCCCTACACGCTCCTTAGTTGTTAGCTTTCTCGAAGATGTCCTTCGCTCTTACCAACATGGATATGCACACATAGAGACAAAAAGAAACCTTTCACAAGATCAAATGAATCATGTATAAATGGATAATAGATCTAGTGACATAACATAAGAATATTCATTCCCTACAAAGATTATAAAAATTACATACCATCAATTAAGGAGGAAAATCTTATACATATGTTATTAATGAAACAAATGGTTTACAACTTACAATCAAGGAAGTTGATGCAATCCTTTCCCAGGTTCCTTTCCCAAGATCTGTAATCAAACTGCCAGTATAAGTTTGTGCTTTTTCTTTCTCTCCCCCTTTTCCCATGAGAGACCCTCAATATATAGGATAATAGAGATAAGATAAAAGGTTAATCTAGATAGGATCTAGTTGCCCAAGATAACAAGCTTCTCGAGGTTGAACCATGAAAAATCTGAGGTCTAATGTCATCTCTTGGAAACTAATCCTAAATAGGGAGTAACAAACCCAGTTGCGCCCTGCATTCTTGCAGGAAGTGACCAGTTGTAACTTGTAAAAGGACAGGAATCGACCATAAATTTTGGTCGCATGTTGTAAAGGGACAACCAACGACCAAGAAAAAAGGTACTGCAAACTCGGGGGATGTGGCAAATAACCATATAACAGATAGGTACATTATAACCATAATGGATTATTGGACAAGATGGGTAGAGGCTATGCCAACCCAAGACTGCTTGGTAGAGACTATTGTAGGGTTTTGAGAATGTAGTTACATGGTTTTGGTTTTCATGTAACCTGATCAGTGAACAAGGTGAACATTTTATCAATGGTGCAACAATTATGTTGGTAAAGGAATTCATGATGCATCACCATAAGACTCGTCATATCATTCATGATAAAATGACATGATAGAGGACTTTAGTAATATTTTGGAATGTTGCTTAACAAAAGTCTACTTAGTTAATCGAGATGATCAAGACAAAACAATCCCTACCATCCTATGGGCCTATGTGACTATGTACAAAATGTTCAATAAGCACAAGCAATTTAACTCGATGTATGGCATGGAGAATGTGACATCGCTAGAATATATGATCTCAAGACTATGGTTAGGCATTATTATGTAGATGTGAAAAACATCGCAGTTGTAGGAGAGGTTGAATATGCGAGTACAATTGGAAGAGCATGGGTTTTTGGGAGGATATCATTAGATGGTACAAAAAAGGCACAAAAATTAAGGGCAATACAGGCACATTAGGGACAAGTGGTTTGAATATGGGGGATCTAATGTTGATAAATGATAGTAAATTTTAGAAACACTCAGGCAAGTTAAGGATCTATTATCAAGGACCTTAAAGAATTGTGCACATAATTGGGAATGGTACAATGAAACTCATACACTTATGTGGCTAGATAGAAAACTAATGGGTGGATGGTGCATACCTAAATCCCTATGCAGCCCCAACCCTAGTAAAATCACCCTAATTTTTAGTTGGGATTTATTGTACTATGGCAGAACACTAATTTCAATATTTTACTTTCTGCATATCAGT
Source organism: Picea engelmannii (assembly GCA_009831015.1). Lineage (NCBI taxonomy): Eukaryota > Viridiplantae > Streptophyta > Pinopsida > Pinales > Pinaceae > Picea > Picea engelmannii. The sequence goes on from ML819559.1 coordinate 355,189, forward strand.
TTCCACAAGTCAAATTTAGCCATTTCAATTCAGCGTTAATGTTTGTTGCTTTGTCAGTTTGGGTATAAGAACCAAAACATGCTTGTGGTTATACAAACTTAAAATACTTTGCTAGAGAAAAACTATGTGTTCAAGGTGTCAACGGGAACATGTGATCTATGTAGGGGATAGAATGTGTGTTGCATGAACTAGGGAAATTGTGGAGCTAATAGACCACACAGGATAGGGTGTGTCCGCATATGGTAAGGTCTTTGCAAGAGGGAAGTCTTTACAAAAGAAAACTATTCTTGGGAGGGGATTGAGTCGATAGAAGAGTCAATTCCCATCACCATTAATGCAAAAGCAGTAGGTGGTGTAAGAACATGCTCATAAAATTACCAGGGTCGCTCCAAGCCACTCACATCGCATTTATGGTCTAGAAATATGATGCAAAAGGAATGTCTTGTCTTGCATTAATGACCAAATATCGGTAGGATTTGCGATATATTCAGGTTTATAGACTCGATGGGGTAAAGATCAAAGATCAAGAGGGTGCACGATTGAAACAACATTAATCCCAGTAAAACGAGATAAAGCACATCTTTTTGGGTTAGAGTTTTGGTAACAATTATGATTATTTGAACACACAATGTATGAGAGCTACAAGAATTTCAAAGCCCAGTTTGTAACGATAATAGGTGCAAAGCTTGAGACAAACAAGACTTAAAGTAACTAGGGTTTATGTAGAGAGTGTAACAACATTAAGTGTTTGAGCAATGATCGGTAAGAGAGAACCGACAGTGGTTGAAGGCGGTATTTGGTATACATCCATATTGGATCGTAGGGAAGATGCCATCACATGTAGGGGCACGATGCATCGCAGGACTTAAAAGAATAATCCAAGGGAAGAGAAGGCCCCAATGTCATAAGGAATATTATCCACTTGGAAGATATAATCAACCTATGAGTTCATGTCCATTATGAGAAACATCTTGAAGGATATATGGAGTAGGTTATGTTGGTGGATCATGATATCCACAAACCCACCTTGTTCCTTGAGTTTTCACAAGTTAAAAATCTCAAAGATTGGGGGGATCTTGTAATTGTTCAAATTGTTGTTCAAATTGAGGACTACTAGTCTCCCACGCGTCTCATGGTTTTAGATCTCTCTAGTAGTAAGAAAATGTGTGATGTTGTTGTTTTCATAGACTCAGATCGATGGGATCTAGCTTAACTAGAAAATCTCCATTAATGCAAATAATATCCATGTTAAAACTAGACTACCACCAGATGTGGAGGATGCCAATGACACACTCTCAACAATAATTGAAGTTCATAAGGATGGAGTTACCATGGACGAGTAAATGATTCATGCCTACAATGTGGTGTAAACAAAGCAAAAAGGGGATATGAAATATCCTCCATCAACAATCTACTAGTCAACATGGCGACACAATTGTTATACGTTAGAGTGTTGCAAACTTGCATAATGGGAGAATGATTGAAGTGAGTATTCACATGGCTGATGTATGTGCAGTCAAAGTGAGGTTGAACTTGTTAAGGCACCTCACCCATAATATATTGTAGAATTGCTTGGATTCCCATTATCACAATCAAGACTTATGATATAGGTGCTTCTTGTTGTTGCTCACATTCTCACAGTGGGCAGAGGTGACAAGAATTAACCTTCTGTAGTGAGATCTCAAAGATGAATTTTGTTGTATTCCAACTTGAAACTATATCATGTATAGTGAATAGGGTGACACGAGTTAGTATTGACCATTATTAATATAAGCGGTTGGAAATATTAGTTTGAAGTAAGTTGATACTTATACCACATGATATTATGACTTCCTTATAGTAGTGATAATACAAAAGTAGAGGTCGATATGTTTGATTTCATATTGATTCCTAGGCACATAAAGTAGGCCACCAAGTGATAGGCCCAAGAAGCACAAGAATAAACAAAAAAATAAGGGAAGAGAGCCCTGCTAGAAGAAGGTGTGGAAGAGGAGGGTGTTGAGAGGGCCCCAAGAAAGAAACTTTGCCTCAACATAGAGGATGAAACATGATCAAAATCCATGAAGTTGGAAAAGTTAGAGACACAGAGAAGAAAGGGCCACATCATCATGTTGATGTTTTGGTAGTTGTGGGAGGTATTAACCTCCAAGTGTAACATTTGTACTTAGAATAGAATATTCTGGGAGTAAGAGAACAATTAAACAAATGTGTGGAAACCCTAGAGGAGAAGTCATCCTCAAGAGAATATCAATAAAGTAATAGAAGGATCTAGAAAGAGAAGTCAGCCCCACTGGGTAAAGTCACTTGGACAGGATAGTATAAATAAGGAGGCACCTAGTTCATTTTCTCACTCTCACTCACTCAACAAGAAGGGCACAAGTCTAAGGAGCAGTTGTAGTGGCAGCTAGGGCGAAAGTTTGAGGAGCAGCAGTGGCAATAGTAGTGGTAGCTAGGGTGTAAGTCTTTCTAGTATCTCTTGTGCGCTTCTCTTGGTAAATGTACACTTCTATTAGTAGAGGTACGTTCTCTTGGTATCGTGTTGTTGCTACAACAATGGTGTTTTTGGTTAGGGTTTATCTGTTGGTTCTAGTGTGGACTTTCCATAATCATTCTATCTAGGAAAGGTTTGTATGCTCGAGAGTGGCATAGTGAATGCCTATGGTTGGGTGAAAATCATGTGACATTATCTATGGTTAAACGAGCATACAAAAATTTTAACATGGAATCAGAGATGGTTTCCTTCATAACAGTGTAACCGTTGGAAGGAATATCCTCAATTTCCCCCTTTGTCAAGCTCGTTGAGAACTTACTAAACCCATCAAGAAAGTTACCTAAGTAGGGTACACCTTTCCTCCAGATTCGATCTCCAAAATTCTAAAATTAAAAATTAGGGTTTCCTCTTAAAACCCTAGGTCTGTAGTGCCAGTTGCAGTTGCAGTACCAGTTACAGTTGCTTTGTGCTAGTTGCTTCGTGCCAGTTGCAATGCCAGTTGCAACACTAGTTGTAGTGCCAATTGCAACACCATCTGTAGTGCCAGTTGTAGTTCCTCTGGACCAGTGAATTTTATGTGAAATGTTGGCCCTAATTTTTGGTTGTCCTAGCACGCCTTACCCTAGTGCATCTCCAGCTACCTTCAGATTGCAAATTGGAGCACCTTGAAGTTTTAGGATTCGTCATTGCTTATCATTGTTTGTCACTCATGTAGGAGGTATGTACTTGTATGTGTTTAAATTGTATCATTATCTTAAGGTTATTTGCAGGAGAAGGGATATTTTGTCCAAGCAACAATTGTAGATCCAGAGGGATCTCAGATCTAGTACATTCAAAGGAACAACACACTCTAGGTTTGATTGTTTTGATATGCCTCTAATTGTTATGGAATTATTGTGATCTTATGAACATCTAGTTTTATTTTTTATCTATGGAAGTTATGATTACCATACTAACCTTTGGTCAAAGTTAAAGTTATAAGTTGAATCTAGTCAAAGTATTAGGTTGATTAAGGTTGAGATTTTCGAGTTTACTTTCATTATACTCCCTAACTTAGATTTTCGTCAAGAAATCATATTGTCTTAGTATAGGGGACGGGTTGGAGAGAATACTTGTCATCTTGAATGAAGGAGTCTCAAAAGAAAAGCAACAACACTCATTCTTGAAGATAAGAGTCTAGGTTCTAGGTTTGATTGATTAAATTGATAAGTTTCCAATTTGCACATATCAAGTTTGATAATTGCTACATTACAAGTAAGCATTATAGTCGTGACAACAATCCTTGAAAGGTTCTATTAGTGCTAGATACAATGAATACTTCTTAGCATTTGAGTATTATTGATATAAATTATTATTGTACGTGTTTGCAAGATGAACTAACATCTCTTCTAGGAGATACTTATTGCTTTGCTTCCATGCAGGTAATGATATGTTGATTACCATGAAATTGTCTTTTATTATTGTTAACATAGATATGCTCTTATGAAAATGTTATTATATTGGAAATAATTTTTCTATTGTTGCTCTTGTCTCAGGCAAGTTATCTTGTAAATTCCATGGAGGTTACCATGGAAATATTGTTGTTCTTGTTTTCTTGTTCCATGCAGGTTACCATGGAGGAATGATTGGTCACAACACCAGAAGAGTGTTGTTCCTATTTCTTATTATTGTATATTTTATTTTGGCCCTTGTTCCAAGCAGGTCACAAGTGATAGCTCTGAGAAGGAGTTATTGTGATGATTGTTCTCGTTCTTGTTTTCATTATTATAAGAGCATTATTCTTGTCTATTGTTTTCTCCTTATTTTTCTTATTTCGGGAAGTTCACAAATAATAACCCTCAGGGGAGCTATAGTCTCTAGTTTGAGACATGAAAAAGACTATTCAGATAAGAAGTTTTATACATGATCGTATACATCCATGTACCGAAAAAAAAAGAGGACGAAGTTAAAACCTTCTGGCAAGAAGGGTACTTTTGTGAGATACATAGTATCTCATATTGAAATTGATTGTAAGGAGCATAAGGCTCCAAAGATGACCCAACAAATCCCTCTATTTTAGTTGATCACTCTTCAAATCATCAAGAAAAGTTAGTAGAGCCAGAAGGGCCTACCCAGAATCATTGCAGTAACCAAGAAGAGACCAGCATGGTCCCGTGACACTTTGTAGGATGCAGAGATATATAGCATTTATGAGCCATATCATGAGGAGGAAATGGAACCACTAGTGGTGAGGCAGATGTCCCCACCAAGTACTAGCTCAGAAGAAGCTAAAGTCTAGAGGGATTCATCCCTCATGATCCAGTAGGGAGGAGCAGCCTCCCCAGGACCATTCATAGGAGACTTCATAGGAAATCATCACATACATAGGGAGGAGATGGATATAGAGATTCTATAAACTTAGAGGGAGTCAAGTTTTAGAGGGAGAATGGAGACTCAGAGTGAGACTGATCTCAGAGAGAGTCAGTGGCCTAGATACTTTCATTCATAAAGTATTCCTCCTAAGATTCAAATGGGAGAGAGAGACGTCTTCCAGGACTGACAAACATGTTCCATGAGTTGAGGAGGCTATATTGAAGCTTCAGAGGCTTCAAGGAGATATGAGACCTCCTAGGAAGATTCGCTTGCTTCAGCGACAAAGGAGGAAGCCAGTTAGAAGGACTGGGATATGGATCTTTTCCTGGAGACCAGAAGGGAAGTCATTGGTGACTTCCAAATTGATCTACAAGATCAAACATGTTGTTTATGGAAGCATAGAAATGTACAAAGCCCGATTTGTGGCTAGAGGATTCTCCCAGCAAGAGGGAGAATATTATGACAAGACACTTTCTCCAATAGTCAGAAGAAGTATACATAGAGCAGCCACAAGATACATGAGAAGGAGTCTCATGTCTGCAGATTGAAGAAATATTTTTATGGGCCTAAGAAGGTACCCAGGGCATGATATGCCAGATCAGACAGTTTTTTGATGAGCTTGGACTTTACCAAGAGTAAAGCAGATTCCAAACCTTACTACAAGGTTGTGGATGGTGGACCAGTGATATTACTATTATATGTGGATGGCATGTTTCTAACAGGGAACGAGAAGCTCATCACTGAGTGCAAGAGGAATATTTTTGCAGAGTTCAAGATGAAATACCTGGGTATGATGCACTATTTCTTAGGTCTAGAGGTATGACGAAGACCGAGTGAGATTTTCCTTAACCAAGGAAAATATGTTGTAGATATTCTGAAGAGATTCAAAATGATGGATTGTAAAGTCATGCCTACACCAATGGTGACAAATCTGAAGTTATTGAGTGATACATCTTCAGAGACAGTGGATGCCACCATGTATAGATCGATGATTGGTTGATTGATGTACTCAACGAACACAAGACCAAATATATGCTTTGCAATGAACACATTGAGTCAATATATGGTTGAACCAAGACGTTCTCACTTGATTGCAACAAAACATGTGATGAGGTACCTGAAAGGTACAATTAACTATGGACTCAGATTTTCTTTAGATCGTGAGATAATCCTGCAAGGATTTACTGATTCAGATTGGGACAATATTGTTGCAGATCGGAAGAGTACATCTGGATTTTTCTTCAGTATGGGATCAACCATGATCTCATGGTTCAGTATGAAGCAGATTAGTGTGGTGCTCAGTACGACTGAGGCAGAGTACATAGCAACATGTTCTACTAGCAGTGAAGCAGTGTGGCTTCAGAAGCTGCTTGCAGGATTGTTTGATCTCAAGTTAGAGGCGACTTATATCTGGTGTGACAACCAAAGTTGTGAGAAGTTGACAGCGAACTTGATGTTTCATGACAATTCCAAGCATATCAAGATCAGGTACCATTATATCAGAGATATGGTGCAAAAGGGAACAATGAGCTCTAGTATGTCGCTACAAATGAGCAGATAGCAAACGTGTTGACCAAGCCTCTATTGAGAGTGAAGTTTGTATACTTCAGGGACAAGTTTGGTGTTGTCTAGAAGGACTTCCCCTGTGATAGGGTGTGATGTGTTACAGATGCGACGCCAAATAGTAGGATGGTATATTGCTACTCGAGTGAAATTGTCTAGTATGCATAGTTACTTCAGTGAAATAGTATGGTACGCTGAGATATTGCTACTACGGTGAGATAGTCTGGTATGCATAGCTACTCCAGTGAAATAGTTTGGTATGCTGAGACATTTCTACTCCAATGAAATAGTCTGGTACACACGTTACTGATTGTGGCACTAGTCAGCATGACCTCGCACAAGGTCAGCAGATGACAAGCCTTCAGGGATGGCTATTTACCCAACTTTTCAAGTTGGTGGGCCAACCTATGTGGTTGGAGGTGTTTCCTAGCCTCGGGCTAGATGGGTAGTGTGTGTGCACTACATCACCTAAGCATTGTGATTAGATGCATGGTCATTCTGGATCGGTTTCCTAATGTGCCAAGTAGAGGTTACTAGTTCTTTTTGAACTAGATGTCAGATTATGTATCAGTTGACGAGTTACTAGTTCTTTATGAACTAGATGCAAGATTTTGTGTGAGCTGGGGAGTTACTAGTTCTTTATGAACTAGATGTCAGATTCTATGTGAGCTGACGGGTTACTAGTTCTTTATGAACTAGATGCCAGATTATGTGTGAGCTGGCGAGTTACTAGTTCTTTATGAACTAGATGCCATATTATATGAGAGTTGACGAGTCATGAACTAGATGTCACATTATGTGAGAGTTGACGAGTAATGAACTAGATGTCGGATTCTATGTGAGCTGGCGAGTTTACTAGTTTTGTATGAACTAGTTGAAGCCCTGTAATGACACAATTCTTGAAAGGATGATGAGACCCTACGATAGTGATACTTGTGACATGATTTGTTTGATCTTGAGATACCAAGTGTGGCTATGCTACTTGTTACATGATCTGTTTGATCATGAGATGGCCTATTTGGCCATGCTACCCGTGACATGATCTATTTGATCATGAGATAGCATGTGTGGCTATGGTGATGTTACTTGTAGACTGGTCTACAAGACCATGTGAGTCTTTCCCATGCCATGTGAGATGGATGGATGTGTTTGAGACCATTACATGAAGAACATATTAGTTAATACCTCCCTAGCTAAGAGGGAGTGTTGACGTTTTGGTAGTTGCGGGAGGTATTAACCTCCAAGTGTAACCTTTGTACTTAGAATAGAGTATTCCATAAGTAAGAGAACCATTAAATAGATTTGTTGAAACCCTAGAAGAGAAGTCGACCTCAAGAGAATATCAATAAAGTAATAGAAGGATCCATAAAAAGAAGTCGGCCCCACTGGGTAAAGTCACTTAGACATGCTAGTATAAATAAGGAGGTGCCTAACTTATTTGCTCACTCTTACTCACTCAACAAGAAGGGTTCAAGTCTAAGGAGCAGTTGTAGTGGAAGCTAGGGCGCAAGTTTGAGGAGCAGCAGTGGCATCTAGGGCACAAGTATTTCTAGTATAGCTTGTGTGCTTCTCTTGGTAAAGGTACGCTTCTATTAGTAGAGGTACGTTCTCTTGGTACTGTGTTGTTGTTGCAACAATGGTGTTTTTTGTTAGGGTTTATCTGTTGGTTTTATTCTGGACTTTCTGGAATCATTCCATCTAAGGAAAGGTTAGTGTGCTCGAAGGTGGCATAGTGAATGCTTATGGTTGGGTGACAACGATGTTACATTGTCTATGGTTAAACAAGCATACCAAAATTGTAACACATCATACATGACAAGGCATGTGACTTGGTGACCAATCAAGTCATGTAGCCCTCTCCTAGAATTTCCAATAGTTGATTGACATGGAACTTTGACGTCCTTACAAGGCAAGGGTACCCACATTGTTACCCAAATGTAGGTGATACTCTTGAAAAAAATTGGAAGGATAAAGTCCTTGCTACTATAGTTTCAACAATAGGCGGCTAGCGAGGGATGGTTCACCTTAGCACAAAGATTCAATCGATCCACATCGAACATCACAACCATGATTTCTCCTCTTCCCTCCACCATCACCCACAATTATAATCCTGACAATCATACCCATGCCTTGAGGGCCTATGGATAATTCAAACTTAGATGACTTCGACTGAGGTTTGCAAGGGGTAGAAGAAGGAGAAGAGGTATTGCTTTGTGCCAACATGAGGTTTATTTATTTTTCCCAGTAGGAGTTGCAACGAGAAGAAGTGTATGGAAAGGTGAGTTTTGAATACGTTATAGTGGAGACTCCCCCGCCACTTTGACTAAAAGAAAGGTAAGAACCATGGGATCAATAAAAGAGGCTTCTAGTGAAGAGGAGCCAGCAAAATAAGGAGAGTTTTTGAGAATATAGAGCCTTGAGATTTAGCTGGTCATTTGTTAGTTAGAGAGTTCTAAGTTCAAACTGTTATGGGATGTAATGCTTAACCTGTGAATACAATGGAAAATTGTTATATTTTTATCTATGTGATTGTTAGTCATTTGGATGATGTTTCCATTGTTACCTTTACTATGCCTACTTTATGTTCTATTATCTTCCATGAATGTGGTTAAATGATACCTAATGGATTATGCACCCCCCCCCCCCTAAATATTTAGTATTTTGCACATTATTAAAATGATAAATACCATACATGCCTCGAGTGAGACATCCTTCCTTCAAAAGGTTTAATATATTGATGTACTCGACAACATCAAGCCTATGTCAGACAACTTTTGTAGGCCATGGTTTTCTTATAGAGCCAATAATAACAAGGATTTCAAGTCACGTGAAATGTTTCATATGTCAAGAGAAAGGATACTATGCCAATCAATGTTCATAAAAGAATAAATGGAAGGCCAAGTAGGAATAAAAATAGATTTCAAGGAATGGAGAGACTGTAGATAAATTGGAAGAGCTTGAGTCTAAGCTTGAGAATGCTTTCTCATGGTCTCTTGTATTCGAACCAATATTGTTTTTTGGTGTTGGATGGTATGTGGATAGTGGGGCATTGAGACATATGACTTATGACTAGAATATCTTCAACATGCTTCATGAGCAAGAGGGAGAAATGTTAGTGAATATTGTTGATGATGACACATATCTAGTGAAAATATTTAACTCTCTCTTTTTTAATGACTTCAAGTGATGTGCTTATGTTGAATGATGTTTGTTTGTATGTAGTTTGACAATGAACCTTGTTTTAATTTCTTGCATGACATATCTACATTGTGTAAGTAAGATTTTTATTTTTTTTGGAAGAAAGGAGGAAAAGCCACATAATACTTCCCCATGATCCATGGATGCTAAGCGGGGTAAACTATAGCCCCAAGGAACATGAGACTTGAACCCCTGACCTCCCTGAATTCCGGGGAGAGTACACATGTCTAGCATCAAGAGCAATTGAGTTAACCGTTGGGACTAATTGTGTGACCAAGTTTGATGCTCAAAAGGTTATCATTAGAGATTGAACCCATGTTGTGGCCAAAGACACTCGAGTTGGTGGTTTTTATAAACTACAAGCAAATATAGTGAACCATTGTTCTCTAGTACATAATGTTGAGAAGTTTTGTGAACTTTGGCATAACTGATTTGGTCACTTACACTATGGAGCACCTTGTTTCTTAAAGAACATAGTGTAAGGATTGTCAGACTTCAATATAGAGAAGAAATGAGCATGCAAGGAATATCCAACTAGCAAGCATGGAAAGGGTACTTGTCCAAGTAGTGAGCAAAGATCAAGAGGTATTATCTAGTTGATCCATTGGTATGTATGTGGATCCATGCCTTCCTCTTCCTTAAAAGGTAATATGTGTCATGTTACTTTCATTGATGATTCCTCACAGGGAGAGGAACAATCTTGGTTTTTGAACTCACAAGTAGGGAGAGAAGATATAGATGCAACACTTGGATTAATTTAATAAATACAAATGATGAAATGTTCAATAAGTTCATAGAGTTAAAGACCTTGGTTGAAAATTATATAGGGAAGAAGATCAAAGTGCTTTGTTGAAAAAATGGAGGTGAATATACCTCCACAAAGATTGATTCTTTTTTTAGGGAAGTAGGGGTCACAAGGGAATTGAGAATGCCCCAGAACTTGTAATAAAGTGGGGTTGCTTAGATGAAGAAAAAATCTATTATCAAGACTTCCAAGACCTAGATTTATGACATGGATTTGTCCATGTTTCATTGGACTGAAGCATGCAATATATAAGCAATGCATATTTTGAATAAATGTCCCCGTGGGATATTGAGGACAAGACATTGCACGAAGCATTTACAGGTGAGAAACCTGAGTACCACATTTTTGTGTCCCTTGTAATCTAGTTTACATTAATGTTCTCGATGAGAAAATGAGTAATTTGGAACCCTCAAATTTTAAGAGTATGTTTGTTGGATATTGAGAAACTTAAAACAAATATCATATCTACATTCCAGCACAACGAAAGATAGTGGTGAGAAGATATGGGAAGTTTCATGAGGATGTGTGGTCCTCGAGATCACATTTATCTACTTTGACAACTAAAAAAGGTGAAAAGGTTGTTGTTATAAGAATAAAGGATGACTCGAATCTGAATTTGGGCAAAGAGAGCCAAGGGAAGGATGCCCCCTTATTCTCTACTTCATATGGAGAGAAACTGAGATGGCTTAGATATTATGGATGCACTCGAGGATGTAGTAGCACTTAAAAATTCTATCATGGTAAGTATTACTCCTAGGAGATTTTCCAACCATGTTGCATTGACTTCTTCCATTGGGTGAGGCTTCCAATTTTTCAAAACAAAGGTGGAGAGATGTCGTGATGGAGGAGAGTGATGTTTGGAAGGTAGTTCTAGAACCTTACGTGGGATCAATGATTAATCTCAAGACTATATCAAAGTTGGATATGCAGGTTGTAGGTATAGTGGAGGTACAAAGGGAGAAGATTGGTGTTGGGGAAAACATTTTCCTTGTAATTAAGGGAGTCTTAGAATTTTTTTGCTTCGTAGGTGCTTTTAGTGAACTAGGAAAGTACTTCATGGGATGTGAAGGGATTATGGTCTCCTAGAATTTTGGTTGATTTTTACTTATATTTATAGAGCTCGTATTTGGTGTATACTTATATTGGGATCATTGTTTGGGAGATTAACTTCTTCCTATGATAGTTAGCACATGTGGCATATTTGGAATCTTCTACAAGGGTGAACTTGTTGAGGATAATGGGCTATTGGTACATGTGGAGTAACCACCTTAGAGGAGGATGTTAGGCACTTGTCATCAAGAGCATGAAAACACCTTACGTAATTCAAGGAGGAATGCTTGAATTTAGGAGCCATTGATTAGAGGATGGATCATCTTGGAAGAGGAGTGTTGGACATGTGGACAATGATGTAGTGTAACTAGAGAGGTAATGGGGGAGGGGG
>ML819559.1:369317-405776 GCA_009831015.1 Picea engelmannii
TAGCATTTCCTTCTCATATGTGGATTTTCTCAATCTTCTATCACATAATTACTTACAAGAGAGAGAGAGAGAGAGAACAATTAGCATTTCCTTCTCGTATGTGGATTTTCTCAATCTTCTATCATATAATTACTTGAGAGAGAGAGAGAGAGAGAGAGAGAGATTCTTCAATGATATAAGATTTAATGAGAATTATTTATATGCAGGTGATATGGCAAAGAATTTGGTGCATACGTGGGCTAGATATTGAATAAGGAATAAGACACATATAAGAAGAAATTATAATGCAAATAGGAAAATATTGAGGCAGGGGTCCATCAAAGAGCAAGTACCAAACCTGACTTGTAATGTAAGCAAGTTAAGATCCTATCAAAATTCATGAGAATTTGCTTAACTTGAAGTCACAAGAGGGTAAATTTGTTGCTTTTGAGTTTCATATAAAGTGGGAAAGTTAAGTAATATTGAAATACTTTATAAAAAATTATCCATGTGATCAACAAGAGGATAAAGACAAAATTATGTAAAGCTAGAATGCCCAAGTAGTCGAGAGTTTAAAAAGGCCAAGAATCAAGAAGGCCAAGGGCCATTTGCAAATTTTATAGATAAAACAATTACAATCATACAAGCAATTATTTTATTGGCGTTGTAATCTATCTACATATGTTAATAAGAGATGGTGTTGGCTTGTGTGTTTATACTCTTGCAAAGTTGTAACCGATTGTAGATTGTCCTTGAATTTCATGGTTGTCTTAGATCTTGTAGGCATGGATATCACAATATGTAGACAATTCTCATGCTAGTAATGCATGTCCTTGCTTACCTTATGCTTTACTAACAAGTTGATGTGAAGCAAGTTATCTTTCAATTAATCTATTTTTCCCCAATTGAATGGATTTTAATTTTTTTCATATTTAAGAGACATCCATATCCGGTTATTTATATTGAGACAATATATAAAAAATGATTGATAATCCTCAATGTGTTTTTGCATCCTTAGATATTGGATACAAAAACCTTTGTATACTCTAGAGGTGTAATAAATCTAAGTATTTTAAGATGGATCATTGATAGTTCATTAACAATAGTCTCATAAGCCTACTACAACTCAAATCAATTTTCTCAGGGCTTGGAGCATCTTGCAATGATGACATATACCCAATGAGTTTACCTAACAATTATAGATGTAGAAAATAATGAAAGTGAATATCTAAACATGAATCCAAGCATTCAATTGGTCCCCAATTCCATCCTTTTAGTCTAACAAGGGTGGCATCAATCACATGCGCCTTCCCTCCGAGATGAAGTTTTTAGAAATTTAAAAAATTGCCAAATTTCAAATTTCCACCTCTCTTTTAGGAGGCCATGGATTTACTTCATATAGTTTTCAAGCTTAATGTTGAAACTATTTTCTTCAACATCCCTACAAGAATCTTTATTTATGGGAAAACTCAATAACATAGGCACTCCAAAGACTTCAAGTGTATATCATTTCATGAGTCTTTTGGGAAACATCTAGCTTAATAGATATATTTAAAAATTACTTCAATTACACTAGAAATATAACAAACACAAATTAGATATTAAGGTTTCATTGAGCATGCTCAAACAACATAGCATTTAGCATAGCCATCCTAATAAAATCAACGCGATAAAACAAACATGAGATTTTCTCAATAGATGAAAAAAATCAATCTAAAATTCAAATTTGCAATCACAAATTTAGGGGAACAATGATACACTTGATAGTATCACAATAATGAAGATAAGGTACAACTTCTCAGCTCATCCCAATTTGGTACATTAAGTCCTTTCAACTCATCTTAATCAAGGACTCTTCAGTGCATCCCAAACCCTAGGTAGGGTGATCCAAAAAGGATCCAGAGAAGGCTAAGAACAACTCAGAATGCACAGAGGCAACTTAGGATGCTCAGAATGGCTTCAACAGATAGAGAAAGGGAAAAACTTCAAAGTTCCCAAAACTCAGTGAAAAGGGCATGATTGCGAAGAGAGCGTCACAAGCTTTCTAACGGTGCAAATGACTCATCAAACAGAGTTACGGATCAAAATATATAAGCGATCAAAGTTCATGTCAAACTTGGTCAAAAAGTTAAAAGGTCAAGGTGACACGTGTCACCACTGCAAAGGTGACACATGGAACATCCGTACAACTGATGTGACAGAGTGCTGAGTTGGCATGGTATGACATGGCAAGGTTGTACAATTATGATGGCAGACACATGGGCGAATTAAGTTGTGACAAGTGGCATTTTATTGAGCAAATGATAGGGTGCCACGTGGCACCCCTTCAATGGTTGGTATGTGTAAAATTGATATGACTCCACAGGAGTTAAACTCGTAACCTCTTAGCCCAACAAACCTCACAACTTCGCGCTAGCCAACCTTCCACTCTATGTTCTTTGTTTATACCATGGCGCGAAATTTATTTACACTTAAATGTTTATATGGGCGGAAAAGGAAAGGGGCCAAGCCTTCGACCCAGCCCTTGGATCTATGCCCATCCATGTGACTATATACACCCACCATTTAAATAGACTAACCGCCAAACTATACGCCAGGATTTCCGCCATTTTGATATCAACATCTCCGCTATATTTAGCGCGCGCCACATATGGTTGCAACTATATGCCAAAAAGCGGATTCCATGAGATTTGATCTCGGGACCTCCACCAAACAAACGTCGTAAATTAGTATGCACTAACCAATGCCCCAACCACCATATTTATGGCATAACTGCCATAATTTTATATAAAAGGAGGTCTTCGCCAATGTTCCGGACAGAAAGAAGAGAAGAACCAAGCATGCCCGTACAAATTATGGCTTAGTTTTCGAGACAGGGGCATCCATTTCAAGATTTTCCAGTCATTTATTGCAGAGGCAATGGCACAAAAACCGAGGCAAGGGTGTCTCTTGGACTTGAAAGTGTCAGATTAGGATCGAGGCATGGAGACAGTCATTTTTAGGTAAAATGACGCCACGAACGCAGTGGTCATGTTAGTTTTGTGATTTGAGCAAAGCTTATGTAGCTTAACTCCAGAATGAGGTATACTTATGTATTTTGCCCCATTCTTTTGTGGAGTTAATAAAAAGGCCTACCCATTTGAGAGTAGAACCCGGAGACGTAGTCCACCAGGGACGAACTTCATTATCAAGTTCTTTGTGTTCATATTGCATGATTATGTCTCTTTCCTTTTGAGCTTTTCCTTCTTTATGGTGTACTTTTGTTTATGCTCATTTAATACAATTCTTTAATAACTCCCCTGACGAAAAGATCCCGAATCATGTTGGTATCAGAGAAGTCGTCTTTGACTTGAATTGTTGAGTATGAATGCTTACTAGGGCCAAGCATAAGCAGGGTGAAGGAAATCTTAAGATGTTCAATCCCGGAGTTGGCCGTGCATCCCGAAGGAAGAAGATGGCAGAAGAGGACAAGCGTGATGAACAAGAGAACAACTTTCACATGGTCTTTTATCGCATGTCAGAAATGGTTGAACGAATGTATGGAGATTACAAGAAGAGGAGGAAGAAGAAAGGGAATAAAAATGAAGCACCACCCGATGATGATGCTTCGGTAAACCAAGGGGTTGGAGGAGATCCTCCCGAGCCTCCATCTTTGCCTTCAATTTCTAGTTCTTATTCCTCTGAGCATTCTCATCACTCTCATCATTCTAGCCATAAAGCCTCTTTTAAGAAACCGTTATTAAAGCTTGATGTAAGGTTTGATTTACCTATGTTTAATGTGTAAATGTGTTGAACCTGCACATAATAGATCTAGTTAAACAATAATACACACATTTGCAGAGATAATTTGAGAAAGAAGAAGAAGGAGAGAAAGAATGAAAGAATTCTCATTAACCGTTAAGAATAATGAATAATTTACACATGATATACTTTGTATAACTCAATGAGTGTGCACTGGAGGTGAAACAATGCACCATAGTGGTGGTCTAGAGTGATCTGGACACGCACCAACATTTACGGGAGTGAACTTCCACCTAGTCTAGTCTCGCATGCAGTTACGGGAGTGAACTGCCACTTAGTTGAGTTAACTAGTCAACTAGTCTTCAGTTAAATGACTGAACAAAGAGTAGTGAGGAGTTAACTTAGGGAATCAATGGTAATGCGCCAGTCTGGTGATGATACCAAGGCAAGGTCGAATTAGCATGGTGATGATCCCAATGTTGCATGGTGATAAAACCAATGCAACATCTAAACTCAACTCAACTAATCAAACTGAAGTGTCAACTGAAAGAGAATATTCTCCAGGTGGAATATTCTCCCCTAAAATATAGGAGACTGGATAACGACTAATTATGACTAACAAACAAGGAAAAACCTTAGTAAAAATAAATCCTAGGTGTGTGTGAAGTAACTCCAACATAATGGAGATGCTAATCCTGAAAAACTAGATAATTGGATCCAACAGGTTGAAGTATATTGTCGTGTTCAACATATTGACGAAGAGGAAGTTAAAGTGCAACTGGCTTCTCTTTGGTTGGAAGGCACCACTCTCGTATGGTGGGAGAACAAGCTACAAGACATAAGTAATCGTGGTAATCTTCTTTCCTCATTGTTGGAATTTAAAACAGAGATAAGGAAGCGGTTCTATCCATTAGGGTATTTACATAAAGCAATGATGGAATGACAAACTTTGAGACAGAGTAAAGGTAAGACTGTACAGAGTTTCACAGAAGAATTTAGGAAGAAATCTCTTGCACTGAACATTCCTTTGGATTCTTATGAAACTTTAATTAAGTATATTGGCACACTTCACATTTATGTTCGTGATACTTTGCTCTTGTTTAACCCGACTATTCTTGACGAAGTTTGTGTGCAAGTCACTCACCTTGAGAATAGGGGGAAACATGATCAAGAAGATCCCACAAAGAAATCTTGCAATTTCCCACACAAGAATTTCAAGAAGTTTAAAAGGAATGACAAGAAGACCACTACAGTGATGAGAGAAGGAGGAAAACCATCTTGCACTCATTGCAAGAAGAGCTGCCACGATGAATAACATTGTTAGAAACTGCATCTAGAAAAGAGACCGAAACAATGCGGTGGAAAGGGGAAGACAAAGACTGTTTCTACAGTGCAGCAAGATCTTGGTTCCAAATCAAGAGATGAAGGAAAGATCACAACGACTGGAGTACAATGTAAAGATTCCCTTCATGCTGGTTCAAGTTCCAATGATGAATCTCATATTGATGAATGAAAGAGGAATGAGTTGTTTCATATACGAGTTGTATCGAAACATACTAAGATAGATACATTATTCGATCCGGGTTCCCAAGTAAACTTAATATCTGAAGCACTTGTCAAGAAGATGGGTCTTGTAATGAAACCACATCCAGAGCCTTATCCTCTTGGTTGGGTATATTATCAAGAAAAACTTAATGTCACCAAACAATGCACGATCATATTTTCTATTGCTTCAAAGTTGATTGATGAAGTGGATTTGGATGTTGTACCGCTTGATATATGTGGCACAGTGTTGGGAAGTCCTTATCTTTATGATAGAAAAGAAATCTTCTTTCATCACGAGAAAAAATACCACCTTACTAAAGGGGGAGTGGAATATATTGTTAGAGCTCACAACATGAGGGTAAATACAACACTTGTTAGTGCAGGGCAAATGAAAAGACTCATAACCACTAACAAGATATATGTACTCATGGTCGTCAAAGAGAAATATGTCGGGACATCCGACGCTTTCCAAGGGTGTGATCCATCTCATAAAAATGAATTAATTGATATTGTTTCTAAGTATGATGATATTTTTTAGGAACCAGATGGATTACCTCCTAAGAGGGAAATCCAACATGAGATACATCTTCAACAAGATTCTCCTCTTCCAAATGTGGGCATGTATAGGATGTCAGTTGTGGAGATGGCAGAGATCAAGAAGCAAGTACAGGGCTTATGGGATCAAGGGGTCATCAGGCCCAGTTCATCTCCTTGTGGTTCTCTGATCGTGATGGTGCCAAAGAAAGATGGCACATGGCGAATGTGTGTCGATTATCGGGCTTTGAATAAAATCATGGGGAAAAATCGATACCCTCTTCCTCGTATAGATGATTTACTTGATTAGTTGAAGAATGTTGTTTATTTCACTAAGTTGGATTTGCACAGTGGATATCATCGAATCATGGTCGTAGAACATGATGCATGGAAGGCTGCCTTTAAAACCAAACAAGGATTGTTTGAGTGGTTAGTTATGTTGTTTGGGCTTTGCAATGCTCCGACAACTTTCATGCATGTGATGAATGATGTATTTAGGCCTTTCCTGGATGAATTTGTGATTGTATATTTGGATGACATTCTTGTTTTTAGCAGAACTTGGGATGAACATGTAAGGCATGTAAATCAAGTATTGGATACTTTGTGAAGGGAAAAGCTGTATGTGAAAATGTGTAAATGTGAATTTGGCAAGACTGCACTTGTATACTTAGGTCATATCATGGGAGGAGTAAAATTGAAGATTGATCCTTCCAAAATTGTTGTAATTGTAACTTGGCCTAATACAAAGAGTGTGATTGAGATCCGAAGCTTCTTGGGTGCAGTCCAGTATTGGAGGAGATTCATTCCCAACTTCTCCTTCATAGGAACTCCTTTGCATTCCTTAACCAGTGTGAAGAACAATTTTCAGTGGGAAGGAAAGCAACAAAAAGCTTTAGACACTTTGAAGGAGAAGATCAGTACCGCACCAGTATTAGCACTACCGAATCTTCAACAACCTTTTGAGATCAAGACAGATGCCAACGGATACGCCATGGGTGCTGTATTGATGAAATATTGTAAGCCTGTCTATTACCACTCTGAGACTTTTAACCAAGTTGTTGTTAACTATCCTACATATGATAAAGAGTTGTATTAATTAGTCTAGAGCGTAAAGAAATGGAAGCATTACTTGTTAGGGAAGGAAACACTTATACATACAGATCACCAACCCTTACAGTATCTTCAAGCACAAACCAAACTGCAACAATTTCGGCACTACATATGGATGGGTTTTATACAACAATTTCATTTGGTGACCAAGTACAAAAAGGGTACAAGTAAAAAGGTAGCCAATATTCTTTCTAGACCTCCTATTGTTGGTTCTATTATTTTGAAGAATGCTTCTTTATCTCATGATAGCTATGTAGAGCAATATACCATCGATGAAGATTTTAAAGAAGTATATGAGAAGCTAACCCATGGTGCACAAGTAGATAACTATTTTCTGCAGGGAAAATTGCTCTATCATCTTGGGAAGCTATGTATTCCTACAAGTGAACGAGTCCATGTAATACGAGAGCTCATACTTCTCTTGTGTCTGGGAATTTTGGGATAGGAAAAACTATGGCTCATTTTCAGAGGTTCTAAATATGTAAAGGGGTGTGTGATGTGTTCTATTTGTAAGCCCACTAATAGAAAATTGGGGATATACTCACCATTTCCTGTTCCATCCCATCCATGGGAAAGCATGTCCATGGATTTTGTAGGGGGTTTACCAATGACCAAAGGGGGTCATGACTATTTGTATGTTGTAGTGGATAGGTTCAACAAGATGTGTGTCTTGATGCCATGTAAAAAACAGATCACTGCTGATGTAACATACCCAACCAGTCACAAGCTGGGTACGTTACCTGCAAGCCCACCCTTGAACTTGTTTCTCAAATTGATACCTTCTTTATTTATTAAAGATGCATAAGATAAGAGAATTAAAAACATGCACAACTATATCCAACAACGTGCATGTTCTAAAGATTCAATTAACGATAATTAAATATACAACGGAAAAACATTCATACACAGATAATAATATCACAACAGAGAGCACTTATCTTTATGAAGGATGACACCAACTGGCTGTAGACCAAGGATGTTCCACCCAATCGTAGACACTACAGCTCCAAATCTCAACAACAATGTCACCCCTGAGCCAGGACTATGAATCCACAAGGACGGTTCCAGAGTGAACTTGGCTTCCCAAACCAGTCAGCTCTCAAGCTCTCACAGGCTTCCCAACACTCACAACAATCCAAGTACCGAACTCTCTTCTACCCAGCTTACACCACCCGAGAGAAAAAACCTCCACCTTTCTCTACCACACAGTCCCTCAGGCAGTCCTTCTCCTTATTCGGGTCTCCAGCACAACTGGTCCAGAATCTCAATGCTGGAAATCTCAGGACTCGTAGCTATGAGCCATGCTAGAAACATGCCATTGCATCTCAGACATGCAGGCCTCAAGGCACGACTGAATCACACCAGCGGCCTCCACAACCAACTATCCTGTGGCTAATTCTTTCGCAGTTCAGTCTCCCTTCCTGAGACCAATACACAGGTGAGGATGGATGGAGGAGGTAGGTAGGTGTATGGGAGTGCGTGAGGGTAATAATGAGGTAACACAAAGGTGACATAGAGAAAAAGGCAAATGAACAACCCCACCCTTAGACTAGAGGCGAGTTTAAGTAACTTTTGTGGGGAAATCAAGAATCTTTTGGCCTTCCCCATGAAGCTCACGTAATCGATTCCCTCCCTTAGGAAAAAGGCAAATTAACATAGGTATAAACACTCAGCCCCTCAAGCCCCCTCTCTTGTGGAATCATAATCCCCTATGACTCTAGTCCTTGTCCGTCTAGCAACCATCGATGTATTTATTATTAATAATGATCAAAACATTACATTTCTTGGGCATATTGGCCCCTTTAAATAATTGTTTGGGCACTCAGGCCTCTCAACATTGTAACAATACATTATTTTAAAATGGGCTTTCAAAACCTGGGGTGTTACATCCCCTCCCCCTTATTTTGGCACTATCCTTAGTGCATATATAAGACAGAGATCAAAATCTCAAATTTATTCAAAAAGCTGCGCGTACTCTGCCTGCATGGCATCTTCATGCTCCCAGGTAGCATCTTCAGGACCGTAGCAGGTCCACTGAAGTTTTACCAACTCTATAACTCGATTCCGGAGCATTTTGACCTTTCTGTCCAATACCCGCACTAGCTGAACCTGAAAATATCCCTCTGTCTCTACCTAAAACAAATGCCAATTAATAACATGGTTAGGATCATGTACATATTTCTTTAGTAAATATACATTATGCACATTCATGGAAGCAGGCAATGCAAGCATGTATGCAACTGGCCCCATTCTATCCAATATCTCAAATGGACCACAAAATCTGGATGCCAGCTTTGTACAACTACCCAACTTCAAAGAGATTTTCTTGGGATTCACTTTCAAAAGTACATGCTCCCCTACTTTAAATTCTCTAGCTGTCATGTTCTTGTCTGCATAAACTTTCTGTCTATCCTGAGCTGCCTTTAAATTCTGCTTGATCTTGACCACCTGGTCTTCCATGTCCTTGAGAAACTCTGGCCCAAGTACCACTCTATCTGTTGGGTTGTCCCAGCTTACTGGAGTATTGCATTTCCTACCATACAAGGCTTCAAATGGGCTCATTCTCAATGAATCTTGGTACCCATTATTATATGCAAACTCAACCAAGTGTAAGTAATCTTCCCACTTACATGGCTTATCCATCACATACATTTTCAGCATGTCTTCGATTATTCGAATGTCTCTCTCTATTTTCCCATCTGTATGGGGATGATATGTTGTGCTAAAGTTTAGATTTGTGCCAAATCCTTTAAACAATCCCCTCTAGAAATTGGAGGTAAACTTCGTATCTTTGTTCGAGACGATTGTTCTAGGTATCCCATGTAACCTAACAATTTCCTTCATGAAAATTTCTGCAATATTAGATGTTGTATGCATTGTCTTCACATGCACAAAATGAGCAGCCTTTGTTAACTTTTCAACCACCACCATGATTGAATCATTTTGCTTATTCGTTCTGGGTAATCCTGTGATGAAATCCATGGTGATCACTTCCCATTTATTTTCTTGAATTGGCAATGGCTGCAGCAAACCCGTTGGGTGCCTATGCTCAGCCTTCACTTTCTGACAATCCATACATTGAGCGATGTAATCAACAACATCCTTCTTCATTTCCGGCCAAAAGAACTGGCTTCTTACTGCTGTAATTGTTTTCTGGTAACCGGGATGCCCAACATAAGGAACATCAGGCATTTCCTTCAGTACCAAATTCCCCATTTCTCCATAACTAGGAACATAGATCCTATTTTTATGCATGAGTAATCCATCTTACTTTATCTCATACTCCTTTATTTTTTGTTGTAGATATCCCTGCTGTAATTTTTCCTTTACTTGTAGGTAATGCTGATCTGTAACAAGACCATCTAAAATTCTGCTCTTCAAGTCTGACCGATGCATACTGACAACAGTAGCATGCATGAGATGCACTCTCCTACTAAGTGCATCGACAACTTTATTCTCCTTCCCCTTAATATGCTTGATATCGAAGTCACACTCACTTAAAAATTCCAGCCATCTTGTTTGCCTAGCATTCAAGGTCGGTTGTTCAAAAAGATACTTCAGGCTAATGTGGTCTGTCCTTAATTCAAATTTCTTCCCCATGAGACAATGCCTCCACATCCTCAAGTCATGGACAATGGCAACAAGCTCC
The DNA here is from genome assembly GCA_009831015.1 of Picea engelmannii. Lineage (NCBI taxonomy): Eukaryota > Viridiplantae > Streptophyta > Pinopsida > Pinales > Pinaceae > Picea > Picea engelmannii. Next base: position 379,876 of record ML819559.1, read on the forward strand.
AATTCATGCGTGGCATAGTTCCTCTCATGTTCCTTAAGCTTTCTGGACTCATATCCAATGACATGTCCATTTTGAGTGAGGACTCCCGCAAGTCCTTCCTTACAAGTGTTTGTTCATACCACAAAGCTTTCATTTGGGTCAACAATCTTTAACACTGACGCACTAGTAAGTAATTCCTTCAATAGATTAAAATTATTTTCACACTTGAGTGTCCATTCAAATTTAGTTCCCTTCTTTTGCAAAGAAGTGATGGGATGAGAAATCTTAGAGAACCCTACTATGAACCTTCTGTAGTAGCCAACTAATCCCATAAAAGATTTGACATTTGACACATTTCTGGGTGTTGGCCATCCTCTAATGGCTTCGATCTTCTCTGGATCTACTGCTATGCCCTGCTCTGAAATAATGTGTCCCAAGCAATGGATCTGCTTTTGATAAAAAGAACACTTACTCAACTTGGCATACAACTGATGTTCTCTCAGTACTTGCAATACCAATCTTAAGTGATGTTCATGCTCAAAATTAGAATAGATAAGTATGTCATCCAGGAATATTATGACAAACTTATCCAAACAATTTCTGAATATTCCATTCATTAAGCACATGAATACAGCTGGTGCATTGGTCAGTCCAAAAGGCACCGCTACAAATTCATAATGCCCATACTTGGTCCTAAAGGTTGTCTTATGAATGTCTTCTTCCTTGATTCTTACCTGATGGTATCCTGCCCTCAGGCCAATCTTTGAAAATATCTTTTCTCCTCTTAGCTAGTCAAAGAGGTCATCAATTCAGGGTAGAGGATACTTGTTCTTTATAATGTACTTGTTCAGCTGTCGGAAGTCAATACACAGCCTCAAGGTTCCATCCTTCTTTTTGACAAAAAGTACTGGTGCTCCCCAAGGTGAAACACTTGGTCGTATGTACCCTTTCTTCAACAATTCATCCAACTGCATTTGTAATTCCTTTAACTCTAGTGTGCTCATTTTGTAAGGTGTTTTCGATACCGGGGCAACTCCTGGCACTGAATCAATTGAGAAATCTATCTCCCTTCTTGGTGGAAATCCGGGTATTTCTTGGAATACATCCTCAAATTTCTGTAGTACCGAGAAATCTTCGAGGCTTGGCTCCTTTGTATTATCTGGATCTTCGACATGAGTTGCATACAATTGACATCCTTTCCTAAAACATCTTTTCAGCTGTAAGGCCGAAATCTACCTTATAGAGATGGGTCTTGGAACTCCTCTCACAATGCTCTGTTTTCCATTTCCATCAAGACATGTAAATGTCTTGTTATGACAATCTAGGACAACATGATGCTTGTCCAACCAATCCATTCCAATCAGAATATCATAAGACCCCAATGGTATGATATTTAGATCAATACTAGTATTCACACCATTAAGACTTATGGGATAACTTCTGACCATATCATGGATTCTTCTTTTGGTCCCAGTGGCTAATTGAACCAAACTTGTTTTTCCAAGTTTAATTTTCTCCAAATGTAATTTATCCACTATTTTAGGATCAATATAACAATGAATTGCTCTTGAATCAATCAAAGTAGCAACAGGCTGATTTATGATCTTACCTTCCACCTTGATCATATTGGACTGGTACTCTACTTGTCGATCATTTAAAGCTGCATAGATTCTTCCCATGTCTTCGACTGTTGTAGCCTCTTGGATGTTGTGCACGGTCTTCACTCTATCCTTTCTATGTGGGCAATCCTTGTACAAGTGATCTTCCTTGCATCCCCGACATTGGATTGGTGGTCTTCCCCTTTTACCCAAGGAATATTCCTTCTTGAAATCCTTCTTAGCATACTGATATTGATGATTTCTATTAGGCTCATTCCTATTGAAGGGAGGTTGAATCCTTTCCTCCTCTGATCGGACTTCGCATTCTTCTTGTCCTTCCAAGATTCATGCGGGCATTCTCTTCCCTGGCCTTGCTCATACAGGTATTTATCCTTCCCGATGGCCTCAGTCAAGGTCTTGGGTTCATCATACTTGATGTTTTCCTTATAAAAGGTTGGAAATCCACTTAGAAATCTCTGTATTTTCACTTTCTCATCACCAATGAACTTGACATACTTTAACAATCCCAAGAACTTATTCTCGTACTCTACCATAGTCATGCTTCCCAACCTGAGTTCAAAGAACTCCTGCATTTTCTTGTCATAGAAATGCTCTGAGAGGTACTCCTTATGGAAGTATTTCTTGATTCAAGTGATCCCACTTTCATTAACATGTTCCACTTGCTTCAGTTGGTCCCACCATACTGCAACTTTCCCGTGTAAATGGTAGGTCACAATCCTGGCTTCCAGGTTTGATGAGTAGCTATGCAACTAAAAATATCTCCTGAGCCCAAGAAACCATGCTTCAACGTCATCTTCCCTTTCTCTTTCACCATCGAAGGAAGGTGGCTTGAGCTTGCTCAACTCTCCTTTCAAACTATCTACCTCTTGTTCCTTCTTTGTTTCTTGATAGGGGACACCTTTGGACTGCTTACGGGATCATCCGATGCATAAAACTTTCTTTGTGAGCGTGGAGGTGAGTGGTGTCCACGAGCTCTGCTAGCACTTTTGGAATAACCATCTCTTCCACGATCATCCCTTCTTTCATGACACCTGCCTCCTTCTTCTTGTCTTGAGTTGGATCTCTTCTTCGTTTTCCTCTACAATTGATTTAAAATCTACAACACTCAAGCATTTATCTGACTTTGATCTCTCATCAGTCTCTCATTGTCTGCTTTGCAGCTCTGCACTTCCATATTCAAGCTTCTTACTATTTCTATCAATGTTTCCTATTCTCCTTTTTCCTTGCGTCCGTTGGACTCTGTCTCTGCATTACCAACTCTAGTATTCTGGCCTTCGGCCTCCTTTTCAGGACTGGAGTCTCCCTCACCTTCTTACATTTCCTCAATACGCATCCTGAGTTGATGTTCTTAAGCCCCTTAATTCTGCAAAATGTGCAAGCGACCATTTTGTTAGAATTATGCATATGATAGACAAAAATCGCCAAACCATGCTATAGGTCTCTTTCTTGTTTTTTTTGTTCATGGAGATCATATCCCCATTCTCCAAGAATAATAGTGTCCTGTTATCCCTAGGCTGTCACATAATTTCATCCTGTGCAGGCGCTTCCTTCAAACCACCTTCCCAGGTGACCACGACTAGAAACCGCGGCTAAATGCTTCCTTAGCACTTTTCTCTCTCAAAGATGACAAATTCGGTCCTTAGCCCTCCTTCCCTCAGCTCTCAATCTGCATATGACCATGACCATGACCTTGCGCTTAGCTGAAAAAGCGCTTGTCCGGAGCTTCGAGACTTTGGAAGCTTTAACCAGGACCCGATCAACGGTCCTCATCCTCCTTCATGATCAATGATCGGGATCCACTTTAGGACTCCGCGCTTCAGGAGTTTCAACTTTCGACCTCCACTTTCCTCCAGAGTACTCTGTACCTGAAGTTCAGAATCAGGCACCACACGTCCTCCTCAAATCAATGGCTCTAGTCCACTTCGGGACTTCGACCTTCAAAAGTCTCAACTTTTTCCGCTTGCCTCCTCCTAGAACACTTTTACCCAGGGTTTATGATCTACCAATGGGTGTCCTTCCACAGATAAATGGCTGTGAATCGCTTCAGCTCTTCGAGCTTCAGAAGTTTCAAACCTTCCTCCTGCACTTTCCCCTGGAGTGCTTTCACCCGAAGTCGGCGATCCTTTGACATGTGTCTTTTGGAATCAAAGATCGAGATGCACTCCAGCCTTTGGGCCTTCGGGATTTTTCGACCCAACGCAGCCTACCACATCTTTCCCCTCTTGTGTGCCCAGTCTCCGAATTTCACGACCTGTTGCCATGTGGTGAAATATTGGAAGCATACACGTGGACCAATCAGGTGAGTGACACGTGTCACATTCTAATCGACTTTTCAATACTCCAAATGCTCACAACTTATCGACATGTGGCACACATCCCATGTGTCCACGTCATCCCAAGTGACGTCCGCAAGCCACATCACTTCAGAATTCTGTGGTCCACATCACCTCCAGGTGACGTCGTCGTGCCCCACCACTTCGGCTCTTCGGGCTTCGGGACTTCGAGAGTTTTCATACAAGCACACTTATAATTCTCCCAAACTTCGAGTTCTTGAACTGGCCAATCTCTCGCCATGTGTCCTCTTGGATATGACTACCAAGATTCACTTTGGGTCTTCACCCAGAGTTCATGGATCTGCTCCACGTGTCCTCCTCAATCTGACGGCTATGTTTTTACTTCGAGGCTCCAGACTTCGGCGATCACAACCTCAACCGTTTCCCTTGAAAACGTTTTTACCCGACGCTCGTGATCTTTTGACGCGCGTCCCCTGTGGATTGATGACTACGATTCCTTCGGGACTCCGTATTTCAAAAATCTCAAACTTCAAAAGCTATCTGTCCCTACTGAATTTTATCTGAAGCCTTGGATCTGGCGACGCATGGCCCTCGACAGATCTATGGCTGAGATCCTTTCGGATCTTCAGGTTTCAACAACCTTATTTTTCAAAACTTGTCTAACCCCGCTGGATTTTATCCAGAGCACACGATCAGTTGACATGTGTCCTCCTACAGATCGACAGTCCTCGACTACTTTTTCTCTTCGGAGGTTCGTCGCTCAAGTACCCGCATGTCACATCACTGCATGCCTTTCAAATTGTTGGGGCACGCATTGACGGTTTGGAGTAACCTCCTTTTCGCCCCACAATTCTCCTGACACTGACATATAACCCCTCAGGGAAAACTGTGGTTTGGATTGTGGGACCGCCTTGGGAAGTTAACTCCCATGAAAATCGGTTCCTCGCAATGCCTGTTGGCCATTGATTTCTCTCTCCAATGGGATCTAACTGTCGCAACCTTAACCTTGATTCCTTCTCCTCAGACGACCCTTGTTCACCTACTCTCCGATCCAACGATCCCGGATCTCTCTTGATCCTACAATGGCGATCGCTCCCGAATTCAACATGAACGGTCATGATCCTTCGAACCCTTACAGAGGATCTATGACGTTTCGTCTCCTGCGTAGATTTTGCAACACGATTCTTCCCGAGATTTTCAATTTCACGGTCAGAGTTCGATCTCAACCACAAGACTCTGACTAACAGACCCGGCCCATACTGGCCCGATGTTTCAACTAGAAGTTCTGATACCAATCTGTAACATACCCAGCCAGCCACAGGCCGGGTACGTTACCTGCAAGCCCACGCTTGGACTTGTTTCTCAAAATGATACCTTCTTTATTTATTAAAGATGCATAAGATAAGAGAATTAACGACATGCACAACAATATCCAACAACATGCATGTTGTAAAGATTCAATTAACGATAATTAAATATACAACGGAAAAACATTCATACACAGATAATATTATCACAACAGAGAGCACTTATATTTATGAAGGATGATACCAACTAGATGTAGACCAAGGACGTTCCACCCAACCGTAGACACTACTGCTCCAAATCTCAACAACAGTGTCACCTCCGAGCCAGGACTATGAATCCACAAGGACGGTTCCAGAGTGAAATTAGCTTCCCAAACCAGTCAGCTCTCAAGCTCTCACAGGCTTCCTAGAAATCACAACAATCCAAGTACCCAAATATCTTCTACCCAACTTGAACCACCCGAGAGATAGGACCTCCACCTTTCTCTGCCACGTAGTCCCTCAGGCAGTCCTTCTCCTTATTTGGGTCTCTAGTGCAATTGGTCTAGAATCTCAATGCTGGAACTCTTAGGACTCGCAGCGCTGAGCCATGCTGGAGACAGGCCACTGCATCTGCTACATGTAGGCCTCAAGGCACAGCTGGATCACACCATCGGCCTCGACAACCAACTATCTCATGGCTAACTCTTTCGCAGTTCGGTCTCCCTTCCCGAGACTAATACACAGGTGAGGATGGATGGAGGAGGTAAGTAAGTGCATGGGAGTGCGTGAGGGTAAGAATGAGGTAACTCAAAGGTGACAGAGTGGACAAGACAATGACCAACCCCACCCTCAAACCAGAGGCAAGTGTAAGTAACTTTTGTGGGGAAATCAAGAAGCTCCTGGCCTTCCCCATGAAGCTCACTTAACTGATTCCCTCCCTTAGAAAAAAGGAAAATTAACATAGGGATAAACACTCAGCCCCTCAAGCTCCCTCTCTTGTGGAATCATAGTCCCCTATAACTCTAGTCCTTGTCCATCTAGCAACCAACAATGTATTTATTATTAATAATGATCAAAACATTACATTTCTTGGGCATACTGGCCCTTTTAAATAATTGTTTGGGCACTCAGGCCTCTCAACATTGTAACAATACATTATTTTAAAATGGGGTTTCAAAACTTGGGGTGTTACAACTAAGCAAACTGCTAATCTCTTCTTTCAACATGTTTGGGTTCACTTTGGGTTACCCACATCCATTTTCTTGGATCAAGATACTCGATTCCTTGGGGATTTCTGGACTAGCTTGTGGAGAATGATGGACACCAAATTGAAGAGGATCACTACTTTTCATCCACAGACCGACGGACAGATAGAGGTGGTAAACATAATAGTGGTACTTTTTCTTCGAGGCTGCTGCAACAAGCATCCTAAGTTATGGGATGAACATATACCCTATGTACAACATGCTTATAACCAATCTTTACATTCATCCACTCAAAGTTCACCTTTTGAGACATGTTTTGGGTACCTACCAAAGGTTCCTTTGGACTTGATGTATGGGAGAGATGTCGATGTGAATGAAGAACAAACATAGTATAGAGCCCGCAAGTTCATTTAGAGGATCCAACAGATACACCAGGCAGTCATGGAACAGTTGGAGAAGAGTCAAGCACAATATAAAGCTCGACATGACAAGCATAGGGTTGATCATCAGTTCCAGGTTGGAGACCGGGTATGGATTCACATCAACAAGGAACGATTGAAGGGTGAAGACAAGAAACTCAAGCCCATTCGGTATGGACCCTTCACTATTTTGGAGAAAAGTGGCATTAATTCTTTTCATTTAGATCTTCCACCTTATATGCAGATTTACTTCGTTGTGAACGTAGAGAACTTGAAACTTTTTGAGCCTCCCATGATCATGGATCAGGATGAGGAAGTTTCAATACCTTTAGTTGATGAGTTTTCACCTGAGTACTTGGATGAGTTACAGGAAGATATCATCCTGGACAAAAGGACGAGGACTTCATGCAGGGTTGATGTTGATTATCTTCGAGTAGGCTTAAAGGGCACACATCCAAGCAAGGCAAAGTGGATTGAGAAGGACAAAGTGAGGGGACTCTTCCCTCACTTACCAGTTGATTGATGAAAGATTTTGGTGGTCCAAAAAGCTCTCAGTGGGAAGGTGTGATCCAAAAAGGATCTAGAGAAGGCTAAGAACAACTTAGAATGCACAAAGGCAACTTAAGATGCTCATAATGGATTTAGCAGACAAAGAAAGGGAAAATATTGAAATTTCCCAAAACTCAATGAAAATGGTATGAACGCGAAGAGCGTGTCACAATATTTCTAACGACGCAAACAACTTGTCAAACGGAGTTACCGATCAAACTATATAAGCGGTCAAAGTTTAGGACAAACTTGGTCAAAAAGTCAGAAGGTCAAGGTGACACGTGTCACAACTGCAAGGGTGACATGTGGCATGTCCCTACAAATGATGTGGTAGAGTGCCGAGTTGACATGGTATGACGTGGAAAGGTTGTACAAGTATGATGTCACACACATGGGCCAATTAAATTGTGACAAGTGGCATTTTATTGAGCAAATGATATGGTGCCACATGGCCCAGTCGTGGGCTACCACGTGGCACCCCTCCAGTGGTTGGTATGTGCAAAATTTATATGACTCCACAGGAGTCGAACCCATAACCTCTTATCCCAACATACCTCACAACTTCGCGCTAGCCAACCTTCCACTTTATGTTCCTTGTTTATACTATGGCACAAATTTCATTTAAGCTTGAATGTTTATATGGGCGGAAAAGGAAAGGGGCTAGGCCTTCAGCCCAACCCTTGGTTCTATGCCCATCCATACTATATCCACCCTCCATTTAAATAGACTAACCTCCAAACTATACACTAGGATCTCCACCATTTTGATAGCAACAGATCCGCTATATTTAGCGTGTGCCACATATGGTTGCAACTATATGCCAAAAAGAGGAGTCCACAGGATTTGATCCCGGGATCTCCGCCAAATAAACGTCCTAAATTAGTATGCACTAACCAATGCCCCAACCATCATCTTTATGGCATAACCACCATGGTTTTATATAAAAGGAGGCCTTCGCCAGTGTTTGGGACAGAGAGAAGAGAAGAACCAAGCACGCCCATACAGATTCTGGCTCAGTTTTCGAGACAAGGGCATGCATTTCAAGATTTTCTAGTCATTTATTGCAGAGGCAGTGGCACGAAAACCGAGGCAGGGGTGTCTCTTGGGCCTGAAAGTGTCAGACTCAGATCGAGGTGTGGAGACAATCATTTTTAGGTAAAATGACACCACAAACGCAGTGGTGATCTTAGTTTTCTGATCTGAGCAAAACTTGTGTAGCTTAACTCCAGAATGAGGTATACTTATGTATTTTGCCCAATTCTTTTGTGGAGTTAATAAAAAGGCCTACCCATTTGAGAGCAGGACCCGGAGACGTAGTCCACTAGGGATGAACTTCGTTATCAAGTTCTTTGTGTTCATATTGCATGATTATGTCTCTTTCCTTTTGAGCTTTTCCTTCTTTATGGTGTACTTTTGTTTATGCTCATTTAATACAATTATTTAATAAGTCACCTGACGAAAAGATCACGGATCATAGGGCATCCATAAACATTGCAAACCCTAACCAACAATACAAAGGATAAGTGTTGTAATATAATGTATTGCATAGTAAAAGTAGTTACTAGCAGTGCAACTAATCAACCATAATATACAAGTAATTATTGTAGATGCATGCATACGTAAAAGGAGGAGGAAGAGAAAAGTAATTATGTAAGCAACAAAAATGAATCTTTATTAAAGTATGGTCAACAATACAACTCCTTTACATATCATATTTGTGTCTATTTATACATAACATCAATGGAGACAATTGTACCTATCATAACTACCCTAATCGGTCGACCTGACCAGTTGGTTGACTTACTCGACTACCTAGTTGACTACATCTTTGGTTGAATTGTTCTATTAGATTAGTTGATTAATTGGCCTAGTCAACTAGTCATCTAGGCCCCTACAATAGTAAACAAGACATCCAACCAAGCTCCACAAACCAATCCTTGGATCTTCCATACAAGCCATCATCAAATCAACTATCAAAACCCTAGGATTCTCACACTTGCATCCCACAAGATAAAATGCTTGACACTTCCATCTCACTAGATAAGGAACCATGGTGCTAGCACCCTACAAGCTCTAATCCTTGTTGCAAGGATAATACATGATCTTCCAAGATTCTCCAAAAATCTAGCATCACATTGACTATCAATCTCTAAGATATGAAGTAATTTTGTTTGTGACAAAGACACTCTCATCCCTTTCCATATACCAAGGTGAGGGAGACCAACAATAAAACATGGAATAACTCCACAAACAACCATACAAAGCCCCAAATTGAGCACCCCTCAAAGTAATGTATCCATATGTCACACTAGAGTTTCTCCAACTCCTAAGGTGGCGTGCCCTCCAATCTCATTTGTTATGTGCCAAAGACCTAAATACACAAATACCACAATAGATTCATTGACCAACATAGAAAGCCCACACTTTATTATATCAAACCATTAGGGTAGGGAAACATCATACAATAGATCCTATTGCGGAAGGGATCCTCTCATGTTTACTTGCCTCTTGCATTTATCATGTTCACACCAATATATCTAACTACCATAGTGGGCCTTATTTAATAATATAGTGGACCTATTTTACCTTATATTGAATGGCCTCCACTATCATCACTATGGGCTCTTCGACCCCTCCATTACCTATCTAACTACACTACATTCCATCCCCCTTATGAAAGTGATGCCTCAATGCTTGTTATGAGGGTGTACAATCATATACCAGGGTCCCATGAATAAGTGTGGACTATAATGTTGAAGTAAGCTGGAGAACCAGGGTCCCATGGATAAGTGTGGACGATAATGTTGAAGTAAGCTGGAGAACTAGGGTCCCATGTGGGAATTCAAGCTACCATGCTAAAGTATTCCAACCGCCACTATAAAGCTGGGTCCCATGTCCAAGTGCTCATGTGAACTCCACGATGAAGATATCAAAACTCAATGGGTAACTGATCCAAAGGTCTACACTGGTCATGTGGATCCAAATATGCACATCCATCCACATAGTTGGAAAGGGTTGAAGCTGAATCTAGAAGAAACAATACCATTGTAGAATATGTAAGGTGGACACTGGTAGTCATAACTGGCTCCGAATTTGTCACATTGATTTACTCTACATAAGGTGGAGTAGAGTCATCATATAAAATGCGAAAGTGGCCGTCATCCCATAAATGAAAAGTATCCATATACCAATCATCACAGTCATCCTCATAATCACACCAAGCATATCTTTCTTGAGTATATTCTCTTGTGATGTAATTGTATATGGTCTCCATAGTATAGCTCTCCTGAAAATTTTTACTTTTCAACTTTGAAGTCTTGAATGTCCATGATGATTCAAGAGTAAATATCCATTGGAAATACTACATATAAGATACCAAAATAAATCTCTTAAAATTCTCTATACAATGGCACTAATTTGGTATCAATATGAGCACTTTGTGAAAAGTTATGAGATCTGTAGTCTCGTCGCCATCATGAAGACCCTAAAAAATGACCAATTTTAAATCGGTGATATCTTCACTTCCGAAACTTCGATTTGGATGTTTTTTTTTTCAAATGGGATATTTTTGAAAGAGGAGCTTATATTTGTAATTTGTTTTTGAAAATTTGGCCCTAGGTGCTACAAAAATCAACAAAATTGCGCAGTTGTCCGTGGAAAAATCCTGAAAAATTAGCAGATTTTAAAACGATGATAACTTCACTTCCCGGACTCCATTTTAGATAAAAATAAATTTTGAAATTGGTTGTTTTTCCAAGAGGAATTTGGATATACAACTATATTCTACAAATTACACACAAAACTCTACAGGATTTTTTTGGAGTGTCGCGACCCTTTTTTGTCTTCTTGAAAAAATTTGAAAAAAAATAGAGAAAAACAAAATTTCCCCTTTTTGTTGCCGAAGAAAGTGCTCTGATACCACTTGTTATGTACCAAAGACATGAATACACAAACACCACAACAGATCCACTGAGAAATATATAAAATCCACACTTTATTATATCAAACCCTTAGGGTAGGGCAACACCATACAATAGATCATGTTACAGAAGGGATCCTCTCTTGTTCACTTCCCTCTTGTAGGGGGAAATCTCCTAATGAACTACCACTCCAAATACAATACTTCTTCTTCACACCCCATTACATTGTTTGAATCGCTTTATATAGTGATACCAACCACCTAAAAACTTTCTAGAGGAGGAACCTTCTAGAAGCAGAACCTTCTAATAAGTCCTCTCACATTTATTTTGTTGACACTAATATATCTAACTACCAATGTGGGCCTTATTTAATAATATAGTGGACCTATTCCACCTTATCTTGAATGGCCTCCACTATTATCACTACGTGCCCTTCCCCCCCCGCCCCCCCCCTATTACTTCTCTAGCTACACTAGATCATTGTCCACATGTCCAACACTCCTCCAAGATGATCCACCCTCTAATCAATGACTCCTCAATTAAAGTGTTCCTCCTTGAACTACATAAGGTGGTTACATGCTATTAATGACAAGTTCCTAACATCCTCCTCTAATGTAGTTACTCCATATGTACCAATCATCCATTATCCTCAACAAGTTCACCTTTGTAGAAAATGCCAAATATACCACATGTGCTAACTACCACAACATGAATTTCACCTCCAAAACACTAATCCCAATACAAGTATACACCAAATCCGAGCTCTCTAAATTTAAATAAAAATCAAATAAAATGCTAGGAGACCATAATCCTTTCACATCCCATGAAGAAATTTCCTAGTTTGCTGAAAGCACTTATGAAGCAACAAAAATATAAGACTGCCTTAATTGTTAAGTACCAAAGACCTGAATACAAAATAACCACAATAGATCTAGAGAACAATATAGAAAATCTACACTTTATTATTATGAAAACCCTTTAGATAGGGCAACACCATACAATAGATCATATTACATAAGGGTTCCTCTCCTGTTCACCTGCCTCTTCGAGGGGGAAACCTCCTACTGAGCTACATACTCCAAATAAAATACTTTTTGACTCCCCATTACATTGTTTGAACCCATTTATATAGTGCTACCAACCACCTAAGAACATTCTATAGGAGGAACCTTCTAATAAGTCCCTTTAATTTATTATGTTCACACTAATATACCTAACTACCATAGTGGGCCTTATTTAATAATATAGTGGACCTAGTCCACCTTACATTGAATTCCTCCACTATTATCACCATGGGCCCTCCCCCTCCCCCATTACCTCTCTAGTTACACTACATCATTGTCCACATGTCCAACACTCCTCTTCCAAGATGATCCATCCTCTAATCAATGGCTCCTAAATTCAAGCATTCCTCCTTGAATTACGTAAGGTGTTTTCATGCTCTTGATGACAAGTGCCTAACATCCTCCTCTAAGGTGGTTACTCCACATGTACCAATAGCCCATTATCCTCAACAAGTTCACCCTTGTAGAAGATTCCAAATATGCCACATGTGCTAACTATCATAGGAAGAAGTTAATCTCCCAAACAATGATCCCAATATAAGTATACACCAAATACGAGCTCTATAAATATAAGTAAAAATCAACCAAAATTCTAGGAGACCATAATCCCTTCACATCCCATGAAGTACTTTCCTAGTTCACTAAAAGCACCTACGAAGCAAAAAAATTCTAAGACTCCCTTAATTACAAGGAAAATGTTTTCCCCAACACCAATCTTCTCCCTTTGTACCTCCACTATACCTACAACCTGCATATCCAACTTTGATATAGTCTTGAGATTAATCATTGATCCCACGTAAGGTTCTAGAACTACCTTCCAAACATCACTCTCCTCCATCACGACATCTCTCCACCTTTGTTTTGAAAAATTGGAAGCCTCACCCAATGGAAGAAGTCAATGCAACATGGTTGGAAAATCTCCTAGGAGTAATACTTACCATGATAGAATTTTTAAGTGCTACTACATCCTCGAGTGCATCCATAATATCTAAGCCATCTCAGTTTCTCTCCATATGAAGTAGAGAATAAGGGGGCATCCTTCCCTTGGCTCTCTTTGCCCAAATTCAGATTCGAGTCATCCTTTATTCTTATAACAACAACCTTTTCACCTTTTTTAGTTGTCAAAGTAGATAAATGTGATCTCGAGGACCACACATCCTCATGAAACTTCCCATATCTTCTCACCACTATCTTTCGTTGTGCTGGAATGTAGATATGATATTTGTTTTAAGTTTCTCAATATCCAACAAACATACTCTTAAAATTTGAGGGTTCCAAATTACTCATTTTCTCATCGAGAACATTAATGTAAACTAGATTACAAGGGACACAAAAATGTGGTACTCAGGTTTCTCACCTGTAAATGCTTCGTGCAATGTCTTGTCCTCAATATCCCACGGGGACATTTATTCAAAATATGCATTGCTTATATATTGCATGCTTCAGTCCAATGAAACATGGACAAATCCATGTCATAAATCTAGGTCTTGGAAGTCTTGATAATAGATTTTTTCTTCATCTAAGCAACCCCACTTTATTACAAGTTCTGGGGCATTCTCAATTCCCTTGTGACCCCTACTTCCCTAAAAAAAGAATCAATCTTTGTGGAGGTATATTCACCTCCATTTTTTCAACAAAGCACTTTGATCTTCTTCCCTATATAATTTTCAACCAAGGTCTTTAACTCTATGAACTTATTGAACATTTCATCATTTGTATTTATTAAATTAATCCAAGTGTTGCATCTATATCTTCTCTCCCTACTTGTGAGTTCAAAAACCAAGATTGTTCCTCTCCCTGTGAGGAATCATCAATGAAAGTAACATGACACATATTACCTTTTAAGGAAGAGGAAGGCATGGATCCACATACATACCAATGGATCAACTAGATAATACCTCTTGATCTTTGCTCACTACTTGGACAAGTACCCTTTCCATGCTTGCTAGTTGGATATTCCTTGCATGCTCATTTCTTCTCTATATTGAAGTCTGACAATCCTTACACTATGTTCTTTAAGAAACAAGGTGCTCCATAGTGTAAGTGACCAAATCAGTTATGCCAAAGTTCACAAAACTTCTCAACATTATGTACTAGAGAACAATGGTTCACTATATTTGCTTGTAGTTTATAAAAACCACCAACTCGAGTGTCTTTGGCCACAACATGGGTTCAATCTCTAATGATAACCTTTTGAGCATCAAACTTGGTCACACAATTAGTCCCAACGGTTAACTCAATTGCTCTTGATGCTAGACATGTGTACTCTCCCCGGAATTCAGGGAGGTCAGGGGTTCAAGTCTCATGTTCCTTGGGGCTATAGTTTACCCCGCTTAGCATCCATGGATCATGGGGAAGTATTATGTGGCTTTTCCTCCTTTCTTCCAAAAAAAATAAAAATCTTACTTACACAATGTAGATATGTCATGCAAGAAATTAAAACAAGGTTCATTGTCAAACTACATACAAACAAACATCATTCAACATAAGCACATCACTTGAAGTCATTAAAAAAGAGAGAGTTAAATATTTTCACTAGATATGTGTCATCATCAACAATATTCACTAACATTTCTCCCTCTTGCTCATGAAGCATGTTGAAGATATTCTAGTCATAAGTCATATGTCTCAATGCCCCACTATCCACATACCATCCAACACCAAAAAACAATATTGGTTCGAATACAAGAGACCATGAGAAAGCATTCTCAAGCTTAGACTCAAGCTCTTCCAATTTATCTACAGTCTCTCCATTCCTTGAAATCTATTTTTATTCCTACTTGGCCTTCCATTTATTCTTTTATGAACATTGATTGGCATAGTATCCTTTCTCTTGACATATGAAACATTTCACGTGACTTGAAATCCTTGTTATTATTGGCTCTATAAGAAAACCATGGCCTACAAAAGTTGTCTGACATAGGCTTGATGTTGTCGAGTACATCAATATATTAAACCTTTTGAAGGAAGGATGTCTCACTCGAGGCATGTATGGTATTTATCATTTTAATAATGTGCAAAATACTAAATATTTAGGGGGGGGGGGGTGCATAATCCATTAGGTATCATTTAACCACATTCATGGAAGATAATAGAACATAAAGTAGGCATAGTAAAGGTAACAATGGAAACATCATCCAAATGACTAACAATCACATAGATAAAAATATAACAATTTTCCATTGTATTCACAGGTTAAGCATTACATCCCATAACAGTTTGAACTTAGAACTCTCTAACTAACAAATGACCAGCTAAATCTCAAGGCTCTATATTCTCAAAAACTCTCCTTATTTTGCTGGCTCCTCTTCACTAGAAGCCTCTTTTATTGATCCCATGGTTCTTACCTTTCTTTTAGTCAAAGTGGCGGGGGAGTCTCCACTATAACGTATTCAAAACTCACCTTTCCATACACTTCTTCTCGTTGCAACTCCTACTGGGAAAAATAAATAAACCTCATGTTGGCACAAAGCAATACCTCTTCTCCTTCTTCTACCCCTTGCAAACCTCAGTCGAAGTCATCTAAGTTTGAATTATCCATAGGCCCTCAAGGCATGGGTATGATTGTCAGGATTATAATTGTGGGTGATGGTGGAGGGAAGAGGAGAAATCATGGTTGTGATGTTCGATGTGGATCGATTGAATCTTTGTGCTAAGGTGAACCATCCCTCGCTAGCCGCCTATTGTTGAAACTATAGTAGCAAGGACTTTATCCTTCCAATTTTTTTCAAGAGTATCACCTACATTTGGGTAACAATGTGGGTACCCTTGCCTTGTAAGGACGTCAAAGTTCCATGTCAATCAACTATTGGAAATTCTAGGAGAGGGCTACATGACTTGATTGGTCACCAAGTCACATGCCTTGTCATGTATGATGTGTTACAATTTTGGTATGCTTGTTTAACCATAGACAATGTAACATCGTTGTCACCCAACCATAAGCATTCACTATGCCACCTTCGAGCACACTAACCTTTCCTTAGATGGAATGATTCCAGAAAGTCCAGAATAAAACCAACAGATAAACCCTAACAAAAAACACCATTGTTGCAACAACAACACAGTACCAAGAGAACGTACCTCTACTAATAGAAGCGTACCTTTACCAAGAGAAGCACACAAGCTATACTAGAAATACTTGTGCCCTAGATGCCACTGCTGCTCCTCAAACTTGCGCCCTAGCTTCCACTACAACTGCTCCTTAGACTTGAACCCTTCTTGTTGAGTGAGTAAGAGTGAGCAAATAAGTTAGGCACCTCCTTATTTATACTAGCATGTCTAAGTGACTTTACCCAGTGGGGCCGACTTCTTTTTATGGATCCTTCTATTACTTTATTGATATTCTCTTGAGGTCGACTTCTCTTCTAGGGTTTCAACAAATCTATTTAATGGTTCTCTTACTTATGGAATACTCTATTCTAAGTACAAAGGTTACACTTGGAGGTTAATACCTCCCGCAACTACCAAAACGTCAACACTCCCTCTTAGCTAGGGAGGTATTAACTAATATGTTCTTCATGTAATGGTCTCAAACACATCCATCCATCTCACATGGCATGGGAAAGACTCACATGGTCTTGTAGACCAGTCTACAAGTAACATCACCATAGCCACACATGCTATCTCATGATCAAATAGATCATGTCACGGGTAGCATGGCCAAATAGGCCATCTCATGATCAAACAGATCATGTAACAAGTAGCATAGCCACACTTGGTATCTCAAGATCAAACAAATCATGTCACAAGTATCACTATCGTAGGGTCTCATCATCCTTTCAAGAATTGTGTCATTACAGGGCTTCAACTAGTTCATACAAAACTAGTAAACTCGCCAGCTCACATAGAATCCGACATCTAGTTCATTACTCGTCAACTCTCACATAATGTGACATCTAGTTCATGACTCGTCAACTCTCATATAATATGGCATCTAGTTCATAAAGAACTAGTAACTCGCCAGCTCACACATAATCTGGCATCTAGTTCATAAAGAACTAGTAACCCGTCAGCTCACATAGAATCTGACATCTAGTTCATAAAGAACTAGTAACTCCCCAGCTCACACAAAATCTTGCATCTAGTTCATAAAGAACTAGTAACTCGTCAACTGATACATAATCTGACATCTAGTTCAAAAAGAACTAGTAACCTCTACTTGGCACATTAGGAAACCGATCCAGAATGACCATGCATCTAATCACAATGCTTAGGTGATGTAGTGCACACACACTACCCATCTAGCCCGAGGCTAGGAAACACCTCCAACCACATAGGTTGGCCCACCAACTTGAAAAGTTGGGTAAATAGCCATCCCTGAAGGCTTGTCATCTGCTGACCTTGTGCGAGGTCATGCTGACTAGTGCCACAATCAGTAACGTGTGTACCAGACTATTTCATTGGAGTAGAAATGTCTCAGCATACCAAACTATTTCACTGGAGTAGCTATGCATACCAGACTATCTCACCGTAGTAGCAATATCTCAGCGTACCATACTATTTCACTGAAGTAACTATGCATACTAGACAATTTCACTCGAGTAGCAATATACCATCCTACTATTTGGCGTCGCATCTGTAACACATCACACCCTATCACAGGGGAAGTCCTTCTAGACAACACCAAACTTGTCCCTGAAGTATACAAACTTCACTCTCAATAGAGGCTTGGTCAACACGTTTGCTATCTGCTCATTTGTAGCGACATACTAGAGCTCATTGTTCCCTTTTGCACCATATCTCTGATATAATGGTACCTGATCTTGATATGCTTGGAATTGTCATGAAACATCAAGTTCGCTGTCAACTTCTCACAACTTTGGTTGTCACACCAGATATAAGTCGCCTCTAACTTGAGATCAAACAATCCTGCAAGCAGCTTCTGAAGCCACACTGCTTCACTGCTAGTAGAACATGTTGCTATGTACTCTGCCTCAGTCGTACTGAGCACCACACTAATCTGCTTCATACTGAACCATGAGATCATGGTTGATCCCATACTGAAGAAAAATCCAGATGTACTCTTCCGATCTGCAACAATATTGTCCCAATCTGAATCAGTAAATCCTTGCAGGATTATCTCACGATCTAAAGAAAATCTGAGTCCATAGTTAATTGTACCTTTCAGGTACCTCATCACATGTTTTGTTGCAATCAAGTGAGAACGTCTTGGTTCAACCATATATTGACTCAATGTGTTCATTGCAAAGCATATATTTGGTCTTGTGTTCGTTGAGTACATCAATCAACCAATCATCGATCTATACATGGTGGCATCCACTGTCTCTGAAGATGTATCACTCAATAACTTCAGATTTGTCACCATTGGTGTAGGCATGACTTTACAATCCATCATTTTGAATCTCTTCAGAATATCTACAACATATTTTCCTTGGTTAAGGAAAATCTCACTCGGTCTTCGTCATACCTCTAGACCTAAGAAATAGTGCATCATACCCAGGTATTTCATCTTGAACTCTGCAAAAATATTCCTCTTGCACTCAGTGATGAGCTTCTCGTTCCCTGTTAGAAACATGCCATCCACATATAATAGTAATATCACTGGTCCACCATCCACAACCTTGTAGTAAGGTTTGGAATCTGCTTTACTCTTGGTAAAGTCCAAGCTCATCAAAAAACTGTCTGATCTGGCATATCATGCCCTGGGTACCTTCTTAGGCCCATAAAAATATTTCTTCAATCTGCAGACATGAGACTCCTTCTCATGTATCTTGTGGCTGCTCTATGTATACTTCTTCTGACTATTGGAGAAAGTGTCTTGTCATAATATTCTCCCTCTTGCTGGGAGAATCCTCTAGCCACAAATCGGGCTTTGTACATTTCTATGCTTCCATAAACAACATGTTTGATCTTGTAGATCAATTTGGAAGTCACCAATGACTTCCCTTCTGGTCTCCAGGAAAAGATCCATATCCCAGTCCTTCTAACTGGCTTCCTCCTTTGTCGCTGAAGCAAGCGAATCTTCCTAGGAGGTCTCATATCTCCTTGAAGCCTCTGAAGCTTCAATATAGCCTCCTCAACTCATGGAACATGTTTGTCAGTCCTGGAAGACGTCTCTCTCTCCCATTTGAATCTTAGGAGGAATACTTTATGAATGAAAGTATCTAGGCCACTGACTCTCTCTGAGATCAGTCTCACTCTGAGTCTCCATTCTCCCTCTAAAACTTGACTCCCTCTAAGTTTATAGAATCTCTATATCCATCTCCTCCCTATGTATGTGATGATTTCCTATGAAGTCTCCTATGAATGGTCCTGGGGAGGCTGCTCCTCCCTACTGGATCATGAGGGATGAATCCCTCTAGACTTTAGCTTCTTCTGAGCTAGTACTTGGTGGGGACATCTGCCTCACCACTAGTGGTTCCATTTCCTCCTCATGATATGGCTCATAAATGCTATATATCTCTGCATCCTACAAAGTGTCACGGGACCATGCTGGTCTCTTCTTGGTTACTGCAATGATTCTGGGTAGGCCCTTCTGGCTCTACTAACTTTTCTTGATGATTTGAAGAGTGATCAACTAAAATAGAGGGATTTGTTGGGTCATCTTTGGAGCCTTATGCTCCTTACAATCAATTTCAATATGAGATACTATGTATCTCACAAAAGTACCCTTCTTGCCAGAAGGTTTTAACTTCGTCCTCTTTTTTTTTCGGTACATGGATGTATACGATCATGTATAAAACTTCTTATCTGAATAGTCTTTTTCATGTCTCAAACTAGAGACTATAGCTCCCCTGAGGGTTATTATTTGTGAACTTCCCGAAATAAGAAAAATAAGGAGAAAACAATAGACAAGAATAATGCTCTTATAATAATGAAAACAAGAACGAGAACAATCATCACAATAACTCCTTCTCAGAGCTATCACTTGTGACCTGCTTGGAACAAGGGCCAAAATAAAATATACAATAATAAGAAATAGGAACAACACTCTTCTGGTGTTGTGACCAATCATTCCTCCATGGTAACCTGCATGGAACAAGAAAACAAGAACAACAATATTTCCATGGTAACCTCCATGGAATTTACAAGATAACTTGCCTGAGACAAGAGCAACAATAGAAAAATTATTTCCAATATAATAACATTTTCATAAGAGCATATCTATGTTAACAATAATAAAAGACAATTTCATGGTAATCAACATATCATTACCTGCATGGAAGCAAAGCAATAAGTATCTCCTAGAAGAGATGTTAGTTCATCTTGCAAACACGTACAATAATAATTTATATCAATAATACTCAAATGCTAAGAAGTATTCATTGTATCTAGCACTAATAGAACCTTTCAAGGATTGTTGTCACGACTATAATGCTTACTTGTAATGTAGCAATTATCAAACTTGATATGTGCAAATTGGAAACTTATCAATTTAATCAATCAAACCTAGAACCTAGACTCTTATCTTCAAGAATGAGTGTTGTTGCTTTTCTTTTGAGACTCCTTCATTCAAGATGACAAGTATTCTCTCCAACCCGTCCCCTATACTAAGACAATATGATTTCTTGACGAAAATCTAAGTTAGGGAGTATAATGAAAGTAAACTCGAAAATCTCAACCTTAATCAACCTAATACTTTGACTAGATTCAACTTATAACTTTAACTTTGACCAAAGGTTAGTATGGTAATCATAACTTCCATAGATAAAAAATAAAACTAGATGTTCATAAGATCACAATAATTCCATAACAATTAGAGGCATATCAAAACAATCAAACCTAGAGTGTGTTGTTCCTTTGAATGTACTAGATCTGAGATCCCTCTGGATCTACAATTGTTGCTTGGACAAAATATCCCTTCTCCTGCAAATAACCTTAAGATAATGATACAATTTAAACACATACAAGTACATACCTCCTACATGAGTGACAAACAATGATAAGCAATGACGAATCCTAAAACTTCAAGGTGCTCCAATTTGCAATCTGAAGGTAGCTGGAGATGCACTAGGGTAAGGCGTGCTAGGACAACCAAAAATTAGGGCCAACATTTCACATAAAATTCACTGGTCCAGAGGAACTACAACTGGCACTACAGATGGTGTTGCAATTGGCACTACAACTAGTGTTGCAACTGGCATTGCAACTGGCACGAAGCAACTAGCACAAAGCAACTGTAACTGGTACTGCAACTGCAACTGGCACTACAGACCTAGGGTTTTAAGAGGAAACCCTAATTTTTAATTTTAGAATTTTGGAGATCGAATCTGGAGGAAAGGTGTACCCTACTTAGGTAACTTTCTTGATGGGTTTAGTAAGTTCTCAACGAGCTTGACAAAGGGGGAAATTGAGGATATTCCTTCCAACGGTTACACTGTTATGAAGGAAACCATCTCTGATTCCATGTTAAAATTTTTGTATGCTCGTTTAACCATAGATAATGTCACATGATTTTCACCCAACCATAGGCATTCACTATGCCACTCTCGAGCATACAAACCTTTCCTAGATAGAATGATTATGGAAAGTCCACACTAGAACCAACAGATAAACCCTAACCAAAAACACCATTGTTGTAGCAACAACACGATACCAAGAGAACGTACCTCTACTAATAGAAGTGTACATTTACCAAGAGAAGCGCACAAGAGATACTAGAAAGACTTACACCCTAGCTACCACTACTATTGCCACTGCTGCTCCTCAAACTTTCGCCCTAGCTGCCACTACAACTGCTCCTTAGACTTGTGCCCTTCTTGTTGAGTGAGTGAGAGTGAGAAAATGAACTAGGTGCCTCCTTATTTATACTATCCTGTCCAAGTGACTTTACCCAGTGGGGCTGACTTCTCTTTCTAGATCCTTCTATTACTTTATTGATATTCTCTTGAGGATGACTTCTCCTCTAGGGTTTCCACACATTTGTTTAATTGTTCTCTTACTCCCAGAATATTCTATTCTAAGTACAAATGTTACACTTGGAGGTTAATACCTCCCACAACTACCAAAACATCAACATGATGATGTGGCCCTTTCTTCTCTGTGTCTCTAACTTTTCCAACTTCATGGATTTTGATCATGTTTCATCCTCTATGTTGAGGCAAAGTTTCTTTCTTGGGGCCCTCTCAACACCCTCCTCTTCCACACCTTCTTCTAGCAGGGCTCTCTTCCCTTATTTTTTTGTTTATTCTTGTGCTTCTTGGGCCTATCACTTGGTGGCCTACTTTATGTGCCTAGGAATCAATATGAAATCAAACATATCGACCTCTACTTTTGTATTATCACTACTATAAGGAAGTCATAATATCATGTGGTATAAGTATCAACTTACTTCAAACTAATATTTCCAACCGCTTATATTAATAATGGTCAATACTAACTCGTGTCACCCTATTCACTATACATGATATAGTTTCAAGTTGGAATACAACAAAATTCATCTTTGAGATCTCACTACAGAAGGTTAATTCTTGTCACCTCTGCCCACTGTGAGAATGTGAGCAACAACAAGAAGCACCTATATCATAAGTCTTGATTGTGATAATGGGAATCCAAGCAATTCTACAATATATTATGGGTGAGGTGCCTTAACAAGTTCAACCTCACTTTGACTGCACATACATCAGCCATGTGAATACTCACTTCAATCATTCTCCCATTATGCAAGTTTGCAACACTCTAACGTATAACAATTGTGTCGCCATGTTGACTAGTAGATTGTTGATGGAGGATATTTCATATCCCCTTTTTGCTTTGTTTACACCACATTGTAGGCATGAATCATTTACTCGTCCATGGTAACTCCATCCTTATGAACTTCAATTATTGTTGAGAGTGTGTCATTGGCATCCTCCACATCTGGTGGTAGTCTAGTTTTAACATGGATATTATTTGCATTAATGGAGATTTTCTAGTTAAGCTAGATCCCATCGATCTGAGTCTATGAAAACAACAACATCACACATTTTCTTACTACTAGAGAGATCTAAAACCATGAGACGCGTGGGAGACTAGTAGTCCTCAATTTGAACAACAATTTGAACAATTACAAGATCCCCCCAATCTTTGAGATTTTTAACTTGTGAAAACTCAAGGAACAAGGTGGGTTTGTGGATATCATGATCCACCAACATAACCTACTCCATATATCCTTCAAGATGTTTCTCATAATGGACATGAACTCATAGGTTGATTATATCTTCCAAGTGGATAATATTCCTTATGACATTGGGGCCTTCTCTTCCCTTGGATTATTCTTTTAAGTCCTGCGATGCATCGTGCCCCTACATGTGATGGCATCTTCCCTACGATCCAATATGGATGTATACCAAATACCGCCTTCAACCACTGTCGGTTCTCTCTTACCGATCATTGCTCAAACACTTAATGTTGTTACACTCTCTACATAAACCCTAGTTACTTTAAGTCTTGTTTGTCTCAAGCTTTGCACCTATTATCGTTACAAACTGGGCTTTGAAATTCTTGTAGCTCTCATACATTGTGTGTTCAAATAATCATAATTGTTACCAAAACTCTAACCCAAAAAGATGTGCTTTATCTCGTTTTACTGGGATTAATGTTGTTTCAATCGTGCACCCTCTTGATCTTTGATCTTTACCCCATCGAGTCTATAAACCTGAATATATCGCAAATCCTACCGATATTTGGTCATTAATGCAAGACAAGACATTCCTTTTGCATCATATTTCTAGACCATAAATGCGATGTGAGTGGCTTGGAGCGACCCTGGTAATTTTATGAGCATGTTCTTACACCACCTACTGCTTTTGCATTAATGGTGATGGGAATTGACTCTTCTATCGACTCAATCCCCTCCCAAGAATAGTTTTCTTTTGTAAAGACTTCCCTCTTGCAAAGACCTTACCATATGCGGACACACCCTATCCTGTGTGGTCTATTAGCTCCACAATTTCCCTAGTTCATGCAACACACATTCTATCCCCTACATAGATCACATGTTCCCGTTGACACCTTGAACACATAGTTTTTCTCTAGCAAAGTATTTTAAGTTTGTATAACCACAAGCATGTTTTGGTTCTTATACCCAAACTGACAAAGCAACAAACATTAACGCTGAATTGAAATGGCTAAATTTGACTTGTGGAAACTGATATGCAGAAAGTAAAATATTGAAATTAGTGTTCTGCCATAGTACAATAAATCCCAACTAAAAATTAGGGTGATTTTACTAGGGTTGGGGCTGCATAGGGATTTAGGTATGCACCATCCACCCATTAGTTTTCTATCTAGCCACATAAGTGTATGAGTTTCATTGTACCATTCCCAATTATGTGCACAATTCTTTAAGGTC
Source organism: Picea engelmannii (assembly GCA_009831015.1). Taxonomy (NCBI): domain Eukaryota; kingdom Viridiplantae; phylum Streptophyta; class Pinopsida; order Pinales; family Pinaceae; genus Picea; species Picea engelmannii. Next base: position 404,506 of record ML819559.1, read on the forward strand.
CTTGATAATAGATCCTTAACTTGCCTGAGTGTTTCTAAAATTTACTATCATTTATCAACATTAGATCCCCCATATTCAAACCACTTGTCCCTAATGTGCCTGTATTGCCCTTAATTTTTGTGCCTTTTTTGTACCATCTAATGATATCCTCCCAAAAACCCATGCTCTTCCAATTGTACTCGCATATTCAACCTCTCCTACAACTGCGATGTTTTTCACATCTACATAATAATGCCTAACCATAGTCTTGAGATCATATATTCTAGCGATGTCACATTCTCCATGCCATACATCGAGTTAAATTGCTTGTGCTTATTGAACATTTTGTACATAGTCACATAGGCCCATAGGATGGTAGGGATTGTTTTGTCTTGATCATCTCGATTAACTAAGTAGACTTTTGTTAAGCAACATTCCAAAATATTACTAAAGTCCTCTATCATGTCATTTTATCATGAATGATATGACGAGTCTTATGGTGATGCATCATGAATTCCTTTACCAACATAATTGTTGCACCATTGATAAAATGTTCACCTTGTTCACTGATCAGGTTACATGAAAACCAAAACCATGTAACTACATTCTCAAAACCCTACAATAGTCTCTACCAAGCAGTCTTGGGTTGGCATAGCCTCTACCCATCTTGTCCAATAATCCATTATGGTTATAATGTACCTATCTGTTATATGGTTATTTGCCACATCCCCCGAGTTTGCAGTACCTTTTTTCTTGGTCGTTGGTTGTCCCTTTACAACATGCGACCAAAATTTATGGTCGATTCCTGTCCTTTTACAAGTTACAACTGGTCACTTCCTGCAAGAATGCAGGGCGCAACTGGGTTTGTTACTCCCTATTTAGGATTAGTTTCCAAGAGATGACATTAGACCTCAGATTTTTCATGGTTCAACCTCGAGAAGCTTGTTATCTTGGGCAACTAGATCCTATCTAGATTAACCTTTTATCTTATCTCTATTATCCTATATATTGAGGGTCTCTCATGGGAAAAGGGGGAGAGAAAGAAAAAGCACAAACTTATACTGGCAGTTTGATTACAGATCTTGGGAAAGGAACCTGGGAAAGGATTGCATCAACTTCCTTGATTGTAAGTTGTAAACCATTTGTTTCATTAATAACATATGTATAAGATTTTCCTCCTTAATTGATGGTATGTAATTTTTATAATCTTTGTAGGGAATGAATATTCTTATGTTATGTCACTAGATCTATTATCCATTTATACATGATTCATTTGATCTTGTGAAAGGTTT
>ML819560.1:6597-31574 GCA_009831015.1 Picea engelmannii
TATAATCAAATCGAACAGAGATATCGTTTGTGTTCCAAGAATAGAAAAACCATTAAATGACAACATATTCAAATTCGATTATGATAAATCAAACTAAATCTAATCACAACCAATCCAACCAAATCGATAAAACTTATGCATGATAGAGCAAGTCAAACACATAAACAGAGCTTGTGAAGACGCTGTATAAAAGAGGGAAAAATATACCATCACAATTGCTGTAGCTATGTCAGTCTTGAATTGACAACTGCAGTAGCAGACTCAACGTTTTTGAACAAGATCGATCCAACAGTCTGTTGATTTTTATCATTAGATTCCATGAGGGTTTCAGGAGATGGCTTGATACCCGGATAGTCAGGGTTATCAGGAAGACACGGAGGCAAATTATCAACGAAATCGTATGGAGGTTCGTCACCACAGAAGCCCTCTTCAGCTAAAAAACGCTCAATGCTCGAATCACAGTCCTCACTGATCATGACAGGCTCTGTTTTGGCAGGAGGCTTGGACTTATTTCTCTCCATGCGAGAAATCATCCTTGCATTTTTCTTGTTTTTAGCATTAGAAGCAGTCTTTGCTCTAGCCTTCGTGGTTATGGGCTTAGCAACTTTAGTCACAGCCATAGGCGAATTCACAGATGAGTCGGGTTTAGGTTCGGGTAGTAAAACACTGTAGGGAATAGGGGTAGACTTACTCTCGGATACCACAGGCTTATCGACCTGTGAAGGGTTTGATTCCTCAAAACCATTACGGTTGAGAAAATCGTGCCAGGAATCTCGAAGTAAACCCAACTCATAAACAACCATCATTTTAATCAGCCCAACATGAAAGAGACTAGTATCAGCTCGACTTCGTTTATACTTCTTAGCCATTTTGAATAAAGTTCGGTGCAGATAATGCGGCATGCTAAGCTCGAAACCCATAAATACCATTAACAAACGTAGATGAAACAGGAAAACAAATCCATACCTGCCTTCACAAGTCATGAATTGCTTGAGAATCATCAAGAGATCATATCAGCGGGGTTTCAACATCTTCGCAGGTAAACCTTTCTTGCACGACCTCACTGTCCGAGACCGAAACAACAGTGTCCACGGGACATCGTTTACTTTGTAGATTTTAGACCATGTTTGTCCCTTGACAGGCAGACTAGTTTCCAGGCTGAGAGATTGTTCGGTGATTTCAAGTTGGACATCTCCAACTTTGGCCCGGCAACCATCAAATGACAGTGCGAATTGCCGAGCAACAACGATATTAAAACCATCGAACTCCCTTATAAACGACAGCCACCCGTATCCTTCATGGTCGCTGTATGCGCCATCGAATGTTAACAGCGCTTGGCATCCATTAGGTTCGGCCCTCACAACAGGAGCCATAACCTCTGTTCATGGTAGGGTTCACACAGAATGAATCAATACACAGAGTGAATAGGATAGGGTTTCAATAGTTTGAATGCTCGACGAGACCGAAATCAACTCCATGCGTGCGAAGGTGGTGGGATTACCATCGCCACACATTGCATTAATGACCTGTACAGAGCTGTTAAAACCATAATCATTTAAACAAATGCATCGACCAGCCAACAAGTGAATCATCACCTCTACGTGCCATTCATCTGAGTGAGAATCAACACCTCATACGATAATAATGTGCCAAGTGTTAAGTTTTAAACAAGCACAGTACCAACATTAACTATTGATCCAACGTGCCAATTCCATCGTTCAATCAATCGCTCAAACACAGGGTTTACATAGCTTGGGACTTATGAAAAATTCAACGTATAATCCAACTTTGAAAACATAGTATGTTAAGTATCGATTTGTAAAGTCGAATATGATTAATTCATGTGCCTTGAACTAATGCTATCATACCTTAGAAACTTGTCCATGTATTCGATGCATATGGTAATGTTTTCATTCCAATATTTTGAGAACAATATGATCAAAACTTTTCATATAATAACTGAGTGAGAATCCATAATAAGGAGAAAAAGCAATAAGACCAAATCCATTACAATTTTTATAAGATCGAAACAAGACCAATAAATTTTATGCCCAAAGGTTTAACAATCAAATATATCCAAATGTGTAATCAAAATAAGATAATGCTCAAGAACATAAGTTCGAGACAACCTTTAGCAGTCATGTGATAAACCGGTGATTAAGCGTCTTTCAGTAAATCAACCAAAAACGATGACAATCTAAGCAACGAAAGAAGTGTTTTCACACTTGCAGTTGTGAAAACTGAAACGAAATTAAATCGTAATTGTCGCACAAAATGAGACGAAATGTTTAAAAGCACAATGCGACAATGATTTGTCGTAATACGACAAGGTGTAGGCAGCTTTTTGAGAGTAATAAAAAAAAATGGGTTGGCTGCCAACAAGGTCTTACCCATGTTTAGGCCCCTTTTGTAATATATAAATAGATACCTAGGCAATGTAAGAAGGAGTCAGTTGTAAGTCAGTGAGATAAGTGCAAACAGTTGTAAATTCTTTGTACATACTATGTGTTGAGAACTTGCAGAGCTAAGTGCAAGTGATTGTAAGAAGGCTCTGTGATGTGCCAAACTTAGGGAAGGAGGATCTGGCGAGGTGCACATATATTTCTTGTCATATACGGAGTGGGTTTTGTGGCTCTGTGCATGTAAGAGGATTGAAAGAATATAATAAAGAAGACAAAGAGTTGGTGGATGTAGCCCCACGTTGGGGGTGAACCACGTATATCTTGTGTTATGGTGCTTTGTGCTATGCTGTTCATGTGGTTGTGTATTTATTTTCTTAGTGATTATTCAGGATGAACGTTTTATGCTTAGTGATATGAATGAATGCTAGATCTGATCTATTTCTATATGCTAAGTCCTTGGATGTGTTAGATCTTGTCGAATACTACGTTGTTCTGTAATTAAGGTTTTACCTACGATGTGAATAAGGTTTAAAGACTAATGAATGTTAATGACTAAGTGCTCTGTTAAATCATTGTGATCACATATCTATGTCTCAGCTAGGTTGTAGACACTTGAGTCCTGCAACCTCCGTTGCCTCTACTTCGGGTGAGACTTCATCTGCTTCACAGGTGTTGCCGAAAGGGCCGGTAGTTAGGGTTTTGTTGGTGCATCGTTGAAGCGTTGAATCCTGGGTCTTCTCCTATGCCAACAATGAAGGATAAGATTTGAGAGAAAAAATATCCCAAAAGAGAGAAGAGCACTAGAAGCTCTCGGGTTTGAAGGAGAATTGAGAAATAAATTCATTTTGGATGCAAGAAGATACTGATATCGTTTTCATTTCAAGTTTATAAAAGGGGATTTAGAGAAGACGATTGATTGTGGAAGCACTCATTGCAGACCCCATTTCTTGGTAGAGAGAAAATAGAGCCTGATTATCTTCTTGATTCATAGGTCTTTTTTTTCAGCCGTGTTTATACACCATGAAGACTTTGCACACTAGAAGACTGTACACCCCTCCATGCAGGAGAGTGTAGGGGGGGATTTCCCCTCTTGTGGGGTCCGGGGGGGCTATCCTCCTGGCTGAAATAGACAAGGGGGTAGAGTTATCTGGAATACAATAGACCTTGTAATGTGAGAGAGTCAGGGTAGAGTTAACTGGAATACTTAAGTCCTACCGACCTCTCAAATTTACCTTTGTGGCAATACTAAATCTGAACTTTGTGGAAGAAGGGTGCCTCCTTCAAACCCTTCACATGTGTGACCGAGAGATACCCCCCTAGCTAGAATTAAGTATTCTAGTTAGCTATGCCCCCATTTCTATCCTGAGCTATTTTCAGATTTTGTTTTATCTAAACTACTTGTTACTCCATTTTGTTTATCATATCTGGCCCGATTGTAATTTTGTCTACTGGGTTATCCCAGTTGGTTGGAATCTTGCATTATCTACCATAGAGGGCATCGAAAGGGATCATCTTCAATGACTCATGATAGCCATTGTTGTAGGCAAATTATACCAGTGGTAGGTAGTCTTCCCACTTCTTAGGATGATGCATCACATGCATCCTTAACATGTCGTCTAACACTTGGTTTACACTCTCTGTCTATCCATAGGTTTGAGGGTGATAGGTTGTACTAAATAGAAATTTAGTTTCAAAACCAACAAATAGAGATTTCCAAAATTTTGAAGCAAATTTTGTATCTCGATCAGATATGATTTCCTTAGGCATGCCATGCAGTCTAAATATTTATTTCATGAAAATACTGGAAATATCTATTACCTTGCAATTTGACTTGATGAGAAGGAAGTGAGAATCCCTGCTTAGTTTGTCCATAACTACCATGATGACGTCATTCTGTTTGGTTGATCTTGGTAACCCTGTGATGAAATCCATGGAGATGGTTTCCCATTTTCATTCTGGGATTGGTAGGGGCTGCAACAACCTTGCTGTATGCCAGTGCTCTGCCTTAACCTATTGACATTCTAGACATTTGGCTAAGTAATCAACTATGTCCTTTTTTAGTCCGAGCAAATAAAATAGTTTCCTAGTGGTTGTGATCATCTTCTGATAACCAGGATGACCAGTATATGGTATTTTGTGTAGTTCATCCATTATAAACCTCTTTAAGTCATCACAATTTGGAATATAAAACCTACCTTCGTAAGTTAGTAGGCCATCATTCATAAATTGATAACCCTCATACTTCATCCCTGTGGGCTCTTGCTCTAAGTATGATTTCACAGTCTTGAAAAATGCATCTGTTTCTCGTGCACTTTTGACTTTCTCCTTGACATCTGTTTCACAGGTGCTTACAACTTCCAAGTGAATCACTTTCATACTTCTGTTAAAGGAATCAACCACCCTATTTTATTTTCCTTTGATATGTTTGATTTCAAAATAAAACTCACTAAGGAGAGCCATCCATCTAGCTTGTCTAGCATTTAGATTTGGTTGATCAAACATATATATCAACCCACTATGGTCTGTCATAAGAACAAATATTCTACTTAGGAGGTATTTCCTCCACATTTTTAAAGCATGTACTATGGAAACTAATTATAGATTGTGGGTCACATAATTGATTTCATGCTCATTCAATTTTATGGATTCGTAGAAAATTACATGTCCTTCTTGCATAAGGACTCCTTCGAGCCCTTCCTTGCATGCATATATACACACAATGAAGTCCTTTTTTGCATCTAAAATCTTCAGAATAATGCATTGGTTAGAAGTTATTTCAGCTCTTGGAATCTCTCTTCACATTCCGCTATCCAAATGAATTTAATTCCCTTTTCCTGAAGGGAGGTGATTGGGAAACCAATCTTGGAAAATCCTTTTATGAACCTCCTATAGTATCCCGCTAGGCCCATAAAGGATATCATATTAGATACATCCTTTGGGATATGCCAATCCATAATGGATTTGGTCTTTTTGGGATCAACTGTGACTCCTTTAGAAATAACATGGCCTAGGCAATGGACTTGTTTCTGGAAAAAATTACACTTACTAAACTTAGCATAGAGTTGATGTTCTCTTAGCACTTGAAGAACTATCTTGAGATGTTCTTCATGCTCTTCCCTATTCTTAGAATAGATTAGGATATCATCAATGAAAACCAATACAAATCTGTCTAAGAACTTATTGAGTATATTATTCATTAAGAACATAAAAGTGGTTGGTGCATTGGTAAGACCAAATGACACCACCACAAATTCATAGTGACCATATATTGTCCTAGTGGTTTTTTAATGGATGTATTCATTATTAATTTGGACCTGATGGTATCCATACGTCAAGTCAATCTTGGAGAAATTGTATCACCCCTTAATTGGTCAAAAAATTCATCGATCCTTGGTAAGGGATACTTATTCTTAATGGTCATCTCATTGAGTTGTCTATAGTCTATGCATAACCTGAGTGTGCCATCCTTCTTTTTCACAAACAAGGTTGGTGCTCCCCATGGAGACACACTAGGCCGAATGTAGCATTTTCCCATCATCTCCTTTAGATGTATTTTGATCTCAACCAACTTTGGTTTACTCATTCTATAGGGTGTTCTAGATGCTAACACCGTTCCTGGTACAAGTTCTATTGAAAAGTCAATATCTCTTCTTGGAGGTAGACCTGGTACCTCTTCTGGAAACACATCTTTATACTCTCTTAATATGGGATGGTCCTTTAGGCTTGGTTTACTATCCTCAACAAAGTTCACCACTTGTATTGCATATAAAGGGAATAATTTTCTGCAATACTTCTTCACTTGACGGGCTGATATTTGTCTCACTGAGAGAGGATTTGAATTCCTTGTAGGGTTATTTTTCTCCCTTGTTCATCTTCATACTCTAAATTTTTATTGTAACAGTCCAACTTGGTTTTATGGGCATCCAATCAGTCCATGCCAATCAATAGGTCATAAGATCCTAAAGGGAACATGTTTAGGGTTGCTTGGGTGGGTAATCCATTCATAATGAATTGGCATGTTGGTATGACCTCTGCTACTTTTCTTTTGGTTCCAGTTGCTAGTTGTACCAACCATGATTTAACATGTTTAACTTGATGCAATTTACATTTCTCAATAGTTTGAGGGGCAACATAACTCAAATTAGAACCGGGGTCAATTAAAATGGAAACTAGATGGTTGGCAATCATACCTTCCATCTCCACCACTGAAGCTTGGTGGTAAGATTGTCTATTATCTAAGGCTGCATAAATTTGTGGCATGCTCCTAGCCACATCATTGACTATGGTAGCCTCTTGGACATTGTAGACCCTCCTATTGTTTTGTTTCCTATGTGGGAAGTCCCTCAAAAAATGCTCTTCTCCACAACCCCAACATTTCAAGGGTTCTCTCTTTGTGTTCTTAGTCGTACCTGAAGTTGCTCCAAAGGGTTTATTTCCACTCTGAGATGGGAAATTTTTCTGATATACACTTTTAGTAGGAAGGCTCATCTTAGAACCTTTCCCATGGTTCCTAAATATTGAGGGTTTAAGCCCCTTCTTCTTGAATCTCGAACTACTTTTCTTCTTCCAATCCTCATTAGGTTTCGTCTTATTCGTGAATTTCTGATAGCAATACCTTTCCTTCCAGATAGTGTCTTCTAAAGTCTTTGGCTCATCAAAATCAATTCTATCACAGAAGGAATGATGTAATCCACTAATAAATCATTGCATCTTTATTTTTTAATCCTTTATGTAGGGCACATACCTTATCAACTCAAGAAATTTGTTGATATATTAATATATTGTGAGTTTTCCTAACTTGAGTTCATAGAACTCCTTGGTCTTCCCATCGATGCATTTCTATGACAAATACTTATTCTTGAGGTATTTCTCAAATTGTTTCCATGACAAGTCCTTATCATGGATTCCTTTCACATTCCTAAGGTCCTCCCACCAAATGGAGGCCTTTCCATTCAGGTTGAAAATGGATATTCGAGCCTTTAAGTTTTCAGAGTAGTCATGGACTCTGAAGTACTTCTTCAAGCCAAGAAACCAAACTTATGCTTATTCCCCCTTATTAATTTCTCCATCGAAAGTGGGGGGTTTGGATTTCTTAAAATCTTCAGGGTCATGGCTCTTGGAATGTTTCCTCTTATTTTGTTTCCTTTGGGAATGTGAACTAGTTTTGCTACTAGAATATTCCTTGAGTTGTCAGTTTCCTCACAAGATGATTCTTCCAATGAGTGTCTCTTGGCTCCATGTTGGGCCTTCTTTAAGGTGCTCCTCCTTGTGTGTCCACTTTCAGGACCATGCTTTCATATCTTAGGTCAACTTTGAGTTTTCTTAGTATGATGTCTGTCCACATGATTGGTTGCTAGTCCATGTTGTAGCTACCTTTGTATATATGATGAGCTCTGTAGTAAGATTGCACTATTTTCAGTTTTCTTTTCCTGTTCTTTTATCAGACTTTCATTGTCAGTCTTACAACTCTGTAATTATTCCATGAGTCTTCTTACAGTTTCAACCAAATATGGGAAACCCCTCTAGATTTGGATGAGCTTTCCCCCAATTCATGGTGTGTCACCATCCTTCACGCTGTAGTTTTCCTACTATCCACCGACTACTTGAGTGTTGATAAAACATTTTCTGTCAGTTAATCATTTACTAGTTTATGAACATCACATAGTTTATATTTTTCAAAACATATACAACAACATAAAGTTTCATTCCTCTCTTAAGTAGGGGCTTAAATAAGCCTCTTAGGAGTGGGGTAATATAGGGTGATACCCTTAAAGGTTCTCTAATAAGTTTATTTTTTATTTTTTATGCGACTCGTTCATGAGCCCAAGTAGGACAAGTGTTGTTTCCTTCTTTGATACCAGTTTGTAACACACCCAACCCCTAAGCACCCTTTTTAGAGGTGGGGAATCAAAATTTTTCTTTCCTTAATCATATCGAATCCTCTTTCTGGGGTCTCCATCCTCTTCTACTTAACCATAACTTTATAACGACTGCTACCAGGCTCAAATCCGAGCTTTGTATTGCAAGTTATGGCCTCCCAAAGATCTTCGGGCATTATTATTCAAGGGCCACGTGGGTCCATCTCATGCATACCATCCCAAGTTCCTTGAAGTCTCGGAGATTCCCCAACTCCCAGAGTGGTCAACATTGGGCTGACCATGATCTAGATCCGATGGTTAGGAACGACCTCATAGCGTCCTCAGATCTACAAATATTTTCACTTTGTGAGTTCGGTGTTCGAAAGTTCCACTCGCTTACCACCTCCTTTCTCTTGAAGTGGTCAACACATGACTGACCACAACGTGGATCCAATGGCTAGGAAATATCCTGAAGTGTCTCTAGATCTATGGTTCTCATTAATTCACAAATTCGACATTCAAGGAACTTGGTGTTAGGACATCGTTGATCTCTCGAAGTGGTCAATGCTGGACCAACCTCGACGTAGATCCAATAGTCAGGAAAGGTCCTAAGAATCCTTGGATCTACGACTAGCATGAATTCAGTGTTAGATTTTTATCTCGGGAGGTACTCCGCATGTTTTGTCTTGTATGCGGATGTTACCTTAATGTTTACACTACTAGGCACTTAACTTTGTAATAGTTTTTATAAAGTTGTTTTAAGTGGTTCTTTTATTAAAGTGACTTTTTAATAAAGTGTACCTTCTAATTTTAAAGTGACTTTATTTTCATAAAGCACTTATGTAATAAAGTGAAATCACTTTAATATTTCAAGTGATTCATTTTGGAGGGAATGGATCATGACCCTTGATCTTGAAAAAGGCAAGATCTAATCTTGGCCTTTCGATTTAGGGTTGGGAAAGGTGAAACAATACTTTGGAGGGAAAATGTCATTTTCAGATTTATAAAAGAATGCATTGGGTAGTGTGAAAGACACATCGAGAAGACAAGAGAAGTTGAGAGAGAGAGATTTTTTGAGTAATATTAAGAGAGGAAAGTGAGCAGCAAAGAGGACATGTTTTCCAAGGAGCTAGGGCACAAATCCTAAGAAAAAAAAATTCAGTGTTTTTGGGCCGAATTATTTTTTTGCTGTGGGAGGCCGTACTGTACGGATCCGTATAGTCCGTACAGTCGCATGGATTTAGCACGAAAATTGAGGCATCTTTGGGCATGAATTTTGAGGCGGATTTCAGATTTTTGTTCGTTGTTTCTGGGCCGTACAGAACAGTCCGTGCAACTGAATGTTGGCATGGAAATTGAGGTATGAAAGAGGTCGTACAACACTACAGATTAGGCATGGAAAATGAGGCAGAATTTGGTGGGACTATTTTAGTGCTGTGAGGTATTTTCCTTGGATGGAAATGTGTATTTGCTATTGTTTTGTACTTTCCTGAAGCTGAATAATAATATCTCTCTCTCTCTCTCTCATTGGGTTCCCCCAGATTGGGGTTTTCCTTGGCATTTGCCTAAATTTCTGAGTGTTATGGGTTGCTGTCCACTGTGTTATTTTTGATGCTATTTTGCTTAGCAATGTGTATTTATGCTTATGGTTATTTCTGAATGTGGGTTTATGCATTTATGAAGTTCATGCAAGACAATTATCTCTAGGTTGCTAAGTGTTTGACAAAAATTTTAGTTTGTTGATTTTTGTCATTAAAAATCTACATGGTATCAGAGTTTTGTCTCTAATAGTGGGCAGTGTGATTTTTGGGCAAAAGGGTGTGATTGTTTTCCTTGAGTTGTGACAGGGAATATGGCTACAAGCATTAGATATGAGGATCGGTTGGATGGAATTTCCAACTACTTGCAGTGGAAGGTCCGATTGTCAGTCGTTCTCAAGGAGAACAAAATTTATAACTATGTCAACTCTGTTGTGGCACCTATCACAACAGATCCTATTTCTTTGGACTTGCATGAGGTGAAGGAAGCCAAATATCAGAGGATTATTCTAGATGGGGTGAAGGATCACCTTATCCCACACTTGGCTGAGAAAACGACTACCAAGGAGATGTGGGATGCACTTAAAAACTTGTTTGAGGTGAAGAACGAGAACCGGAAGATGGCCTTGAAGGCTAAGTTGCATGATACCAAGATGGGTAAGGAGGAGAGTGTCTCTTATTATCTTACACGGGTGGCTCAAGTAAAATATGAGCTGGCAGCTGTTGGAGAGGTCATTACGGATTCTGAGTTAGTGGGGATAGCCTTAAATGTCTTCACCAAAGAATGGGAAGTCTTCGTGAAGTGTGTGGTGGGATGTGAGCATATACCAGATTGGAGCAGACTATGGGATGATTTCACTCAGGAGGAGATCCGAGAAATATCTCAGAGAAGTGAACAAAAGACATATAGATTTGATGAGAATGTTTCTCTTGCGACAAAGAGTAAGAAGAAAGGAAGTTATGGAAGGGACTTGAGTAAAGTCAGATGCTATTGTTGTAACCAGTTGGGGAACCTTGCCTCTCATTGTCCTGAGAGGAATAAGAAGAAGAAGGAACCAGAAGGGCTTGAGACAACTGCTACAACAACCATGGAGGACTTTGCTTCAAAGTTCAATAGGGAATTTTCCTTGGTGACCCTAGTTTCCAGTGTTGGAAGTGGAGGATTTGGAGGTGATATCATATGGATTGTGGATAGCGGAGCCTCTAGCCACATGATGAGAATCTGGCAAGTATTCCTAGATTTTACAGAGATTGGTCCTGGCCGACAGGTGGTAAATGAAGGTGGTATGGCGAAAGCTGTACGTGGAGTTGGGAATGTTAGATTCCAACTTGAGTTTGGGTGACTCTTGGAGCTTGATGGAGTTCTCTTTGTTCTAGGGTTGAGGGTTAACTTTCTCTCAATCTTAGCCTTGGAGGATGTAGGATATTTCATATTGTTCAAGAGGGAACATGTCTTTATCTACAGGCAGGGAATGGACCCGGTAGAGCTGTAACTGATCTGTAACCGGGTGGACAGGTTGTATATGTTGAGAGGAAAACCTTCAGTGTATGATTCAACGTCGGATAAAGAGCGTGAGGAGGCTTCTGAGACTGCGGTGGCGCTAAGGATTCAGTCTTGCATTCAGAGAGAAGAGAGCGAGTCTCTTCTGAGCACTAGAAGGAGGCTTAGCTAGGTTGATCGACCTAATTCTCAAGATGAAGTGAGCTCAGGGTTCCAGGATGTTGCCAGGAGAAGATATTCTAGTTCGAGTTTTGTGCAGGTGTTGAGGATGGCTCTAGGTTTAGAGGGAGCTCCTACAGAGCATAGTGTGATGGAACCAGATGATAGTGGTGGTAGCGAGTACTTCCCTCGCTAAGAGGGAGTGTTATCTTTTTAGCTCGAGAGGTACTCCACATGTTTTGTCTTGTATGCAGATGTTACCTTAATATTTACACTACCAGGCACTTAATTTTGTAATAGTTTTTATAAAGTTGTTTTAAGTGGTTCTTTTATTAAAGTGACTTTTTAATAAAGTGTACCTTCTAATTTTAAAGTGACTTTATTTTCATAAAGCACTTATGTAATAAAGTGAAATCACTTTAATATTTCAAGTGATCCATTTTGGAGGGAATGGATCATGACCCTTGATCTTGGAAAAGGAAAGATCTAATCTTGGCCTTTGGATTTAGGGTTGGGGAAGGTGAAAAGACACCTTGGAGGGAAAATGTCATTTTCAGATTTATAAAAGAATGCATTGGGTAGTGTGCAAGACACATCGAGAAGACGAGAGGAGTTGAGTGAGACATATTTTCTGAGTAAGCTTGACAAAGGAAAGTGAGTAGCGAAGAGGGCACATTTTCCAAAAATCTAGGGCACAAATCCCAAGAAAAAAATACTCTGTTTTTGGGCTGAATTATTTTTCTGCTGTGGGAGGTCGTACTGTACGGATCCGTACAATTTAGTACAGTATATATGAATTTGGCATGAAAATTGAGGCAGCTTTGGGCATGAATTTCGAGGTGGATTTCAGATTTATGTTCGCTATTTCTGGGCCATATGGAATAGTCCGTACAACTGACTATTGGCATGAAAATCGAGGTATGAAAGAGGCCGTACAACAATACGGACGAGGCACGGAAAAAGAGACAGAATTTGGTGGGACTGTTTTGGTGCTGTGAGGTATTTTCCTTGGCTGGAAATGTGTATTTGCTGCTATTTTTTACTTTCCTGAAGCTCAATAATAATATCTCTCTCTCTCTCGTTGGATTTCCCCACATTGGAGTTTTTCGTGACATTTGCTAAATTTCTAAGTGTTGTGGGTTGTTGTTCACTGTGTTATTTTCATTGTTATTTTTCTTAGCAATGCGTATTTATGCTAACAGTAATTTCTGAATGTGGGTTTATGCATTTATGAAGTTCATGCAAGACAGTTATCTCTAGGTTGCTAAGTGTTTGACAGAAATTTCAGTTTGCTGATTTTTGTCATTAAAAATCTACATTTGGGACCTGTAAGTGGGTGAGCATTTAACGGTGTGGCAGGTCCATCCATCACAGTTATGGAAACTGCTAGATGTCAGTCAAACTCATGGGTAACTATAGCAAGAAGTTTCCTTTGGACGGTTTAAAAATGGTAATTCCATAGCACCCTGGAGCTCCGAACTCTTGGAGTTACGAAGCTAGAAAAGCTTAGCTCCTTTCAGGCCTAGCACAGGGTTCCCATACCTTGGTCATATGGATTCTTGGAAAATCCTTGAGGCTACATGCTCAACACTTAGCCGTGATTTGGTTAGAATCATGGAGATAAGCCCTCGACCACATATGTGAAGGGTTTGAAGGAGGTGCCCTCCTTCCACAGAGTTCAAAGTTAGTATTCCCGCAAAGGTAAATTCAAGAGGTTGATAGGACTTAAGTATCCTAGTTAACTCTACCTTGAATCTCTCACATTACAAGGTCAATCCTTGGTAAAAATTCCCTTAGAAAATTTTCCAGCCAGTGCAGAGACCGTAGCTTATACTTAGACTCACCTACAGATCCACGTCCGATATCTCTCTAGCTGCTAAGTTGAGGCAAACAAAATACCGTTCAAAAGCATGGGTTCACAGAAAACAATAAGCATTTCTAACTTAATCATTCAATACAGATTTTAGTCAAAGATATGTATATTCAATCATCATTTCAATTCTAGTATGTATGTATAAGAATACTTATCATGAAAACTAGATGGTGAAGCAACTGCTGAGAGGGGTTCCTGTTTCCACCCAACCATAGGAGCATCCACTCCTGAATAGATTTACCGCTGGCCACCCCCTAGCTACACCATGATGCTCTGAGAGAGGCTCTTTCTTCTTGCTCTACGCCAGTCAGGGATGGAGGTTAATATCCTCCTCCCATTAGAAATTGGCACAACTGTTTTATCTCTACCAAGTAAGGGGGTCTGCAACAAGTGCTTCCACAATCACTCATCTTAATTTCAGCCCCATTTATCAATTTGGACTGAAAATGATTCCATTAGCTTCTTACATCCATAATGAATTTGTTTCTCAGTTCTCCTTCGAACCTGAGAGCTGCTAGCGCTCTTCTCTCTTTTGGGATATTTTGTCTCTTGACTCTTCTCCCTCGCAGATCTACCTCTGCTCACAAATCCCTTCCTTTCTTTCCTTCCTCAGCAATTGTAACACCTTGTTTCCCCCAATCTGTAAATATACCTATATGGGCCAAGGAACTATGGAAAACTTAAAAGTGTGAATGTTTGATTTGATGGACCTTTGTGCAAAAGGGTCGATGAATGTAAATTATGTTATTCTAACAGAAAATGGTTATGTGTGGCATGACTGTTGAAAGAGGGGATGTGCTAAGAGAAAAAAACCACGAATGTTATGAAAAGGTGGTGGAGGGGAACATAAATGGTTGCGTTAACCTCCACCGAACCAATACCATGATGGAATTAATTGCTTAGATCATAACAACCCTCTGACCTAGGAATGAATTTCAGTCGGGCTAGTAGTTAGGAAGACCTCCTCAAGAGTTAATGAGGGGATGGGGTAGACCGCCTATCCGTAAGGCTTCCAGACCTGACCACAGAGGGAAGACCTGCGAAAAATGCAGAGATGAGAGAAAAAGCTCTTGGGTTCGAGGGAGGACTGAAAGAGGATAAGTGAGTTCTGATCCCAGAAAAGAGAGATTGAGCCGGGAGAGGGAGAGTAACCTTCATCCTTATCTATTTATGCATTGGGAGAAGGAGAGTAACCTTCGTCCCTAACTTCCATTAGGTTGGAAGTAAGATATTGAATCTCAAAGCATCGTTTCTTAAGCTTGGGGGTGGCCAGTGATAAATCCATTGGGAGTGACTGAGCCTATGGTTGGGAGGACACGAGCACCCCTTTCAACAGTCACATCACTCCCTATGGTTCTGATAAGTGTTTTCTTTCCTTGTGCTTTGAATTGTAATTAACAGATGCATGCGAGTATTTATATGTCTATAAATGGTTCTTTGTTGTATTAAATGATTAAGTTATGAGCATGTGTTTGTTCCCTTGAGAACCTATACTTCGGCTTGTTTCTTCCACATGGTCTAGATTAATCACTCGAAGGCGCTTTCCCCAAGGAATTACATCACTGTTCTAAGAGTCGGAGCAAGCCTCTTGGCATAGCTACCATTTCAGTAACCTCACAAGTTATCTTGCCTTGATTTAGAGATTAAATCTCTATGAGTTGGGAAGGTGTTTCCTTCAGACGAGTAGTCTAGGAGACTTTGAACTCACGCCTAAGTCCTTAACAAAAAACCCGACTAAGAGCGGGGACCATATCCCAAGAGTTAACTAAAGATCCACGTGACCTGGGTCTAGGAACCTTGGAGATCGAAGCTATGAGATGTCAAATTGTACGATAGTCAAGTCAAACCCTGCAATCGATATGAATTGTTGATCTATGAATGAAGATCGAGGGTGGGAAATCATTACGGAGCACGAAGGTGAAAGAAGCAGACACGCTGGTTCGTAGCCCGAAATTCACCATTTCCATTGATCTCGTCAGTCTAGAAGATCAATGACTCTAGTTAGACCAGGTTGGGTGAGTACTTCCAGATTGAGGAGGTTGATCTCTCTGATAAAGAGCACGCACATTGGGACCCCACAATTGATCTGAATCGTCGATCGACGGACACCTCGGTATCGGTCGCATCATGACCACTAGACCATGAATAGTTGCGATATGGGTGGTCTTGAGCCCTTTTGGAAATCCGTGGAGTAACGGAGTCCCTCGGTACCGTCGGATTGAGAGAATAAAAAAGCTCAGAATAGATAACGTTTTCAAGAGCGAAGGCGGGACCCAAGATATCCCGAATCATAGGAGGAAAGAAGTTTGAGGCCTTTGAACATTTACCAAACTCTTCCAAGTTAGAATAAGTCAAAAGATCAGGAGGAGGAGCGACGAGAGCCATCAGATTGGTTGCGGGGAGAAGCCTGGACCATTAAATCAATGTCCAGGGAAGCAAAGGAGAAGCGCTGGGAAGGAACATATCCTAACCATCAGATATGAGTGCAAAGGGATGTTAGTTGTCCAATATTGGTTGAAAAGTGCTAAAGAATTGAAGTAGGTCTTGGTCGTTGATCACTAGGAGGGGTACGTGTCGATGGATTGACGTCTCTGGGTGAATCTCACTAGGGTTTCAGTTGAGAGTTGAGACTACCAAACTCTGAAGACCCAAAGTAAGCTTCGATCGTCCGATTCAAGTGGACACACGACAAAAATACGCATACTTCAAGGGGAATTTAAAGTTGAGACTTGAGACTCCCGAAGTTTGGAATCATGAAGAGATCAATGCTGTTGATTAAAGAGGAAGCGTGGTAGGAGATCTGTCACTACGGGAGAAGGCAAGGGTTGAGAGTTGAAACTCCCGAAACCCGATTCACGAAATAAATCACAGTCATTGATTTAGAAAGGTTAGATCTGATCCGTATATTCGGAAAGGACAGATCTAAGTCATCAAGTTTAGAAGCACTGTCAAGGTCTTGATATTGACGGTCCCATTTCATTGCAGGGACCGAAGGTGCGCTAACTTTAAAAAGTTGAGGGCGGGCCACAATCCAGACCACGGTTTTGGAGAAAGGACACATGGAGGCTCAAGGTGAATTATGGGGTTAAGAGTAGTTTGGTTTGAAACCACCCTTGCCCATGCCCGTAATCACATGGTTACATAAGGCCATTGCCCAAGGTCATATCAAGGAAGGGGCTTATCAGAAAAGGATCTAGTGCTCAAACTCTGAGATTTCACAAGCGCGAAGAGGAGGGTCGGGGGTACCTTTAGACCTGCACTAGGAAGTTGAAAGGGTTTGCGTCTAATTACAGAATGATACCATCAAGGTTTTAGAGAGTTATTTGGCTCCAGAATCAGAGATCCTTGACCGGGAGTTCGGACTGGTTCTCCGACCTTCCAAATTAGAAACCATGGATGGAGAATCTGTCCTTTAAGAATTTTTTTTTTTTTTATGCCCCGTCGTGGGTGTGTTAAAAATTTGTATCAGAGCATGGTTACAACACTTGGCCTGCTTGGGATCATGTATGAGTCATACAAGGAGGTATCGTTATCTGCATTTACTCCTTGAGGAGAAGGACTGGAGATTGAACCTGTGATTTTGGGAATTCTTGTTGAATTTCAACGAAATAATTTCTTTATCCCTTTGTCAAAGTGATAACTACTCTTACCGAAGTAGGTATATGCTAATTAAAATTTATAATAAGACTTGAATGTGGATAGCTGAAGGTGGTAGGGGTTTGTCAAGAGCAGCTGAAGCCAGAAGGATGGATGACCTGGTGTTCGTAAGACTGCTTCTAAGAATGGTAAGTTGGAACCTAAGGCACCGATGATGGATGATTATATAATGGTTAATACCTTTGTGGGATTAAAGGAATCTGATAGGATTAGGTAGGATCTTTGGCATTTATAGTTACTTCTTTACATTCAGAGTATATAACTCCTCATGAGCAGAGAAAGGTGATATGGGAAAAACCCTATGGACGCTGAGGCAAGGAGGATTTCTTGCTAGATGTTGTTGCATAAAGAGGAAAGTGACCCTGGTTGGTTATTTCCATGAGAGAATGCAACATCAATACGAGATCTTACTGTGAGATTAGTTTTGTAAGGGACTAAAAGTCTCAAACTAAAGGACATGGATGATGAAATTAAACTATCAAGTGAATGCATGAGGTAAAAAGGTGCAAGAGATGCACCTACGTATACACGAATGTGTATACATGATCATAAGGATGATTGGAAGATCCTTGGGAAAAGGATATAAAAGATTGATATGTCCATGTGTGAATGACATGGAAAAGGCGCAAACAATAAGATAGCATGATGAATACTTAGCTGTGTTTAATTATTCTTGAGTGCATGGGTTTAATGAATTATGAAGCTTCTTAATATGAAGCCTGATATCAATACCGGTTAGGTAATAATGATATTAGACATGCAAGTGATGCACATGTATGATGAAAGAGTATAGTTGTAGGCACCATATGGTTGCCCTGATGAGTGAAATATAAAGAAAGAATTGCTCTTGTCTAGATTAAATGAATACTATGGATGCATGTTTGAATCCATTATGAAGAGTCATGAAAGTTTTGTCCAAATAATAGAGTGAGGGGAATGTATTCCCTTTTCCTTAGGGAATACTAATATAAATAGATGAAAGAGTAAAAGAGAAAAGGTGCTCTGATTGTCATGATAAGAGGCAAATTATTATGTCTTTGAGAATCACATGAGAATGATTGTGAACGATCAAGATTTGAATGATTTTAAAGTATAAATTTATGTGGTTAAGTAAATCATGGATGTAAGTAAACAAAACCATAATATGTGTGGATACATAGTCTTGATGCATGACAAAAAAAGATTCATGTTTATATTTCTTAGAAAATTCTTAGTAACAAGCTGAAGTTAATTCAAGGTTGAGGCCATCACAAATAGTGATGGATATGCAATAAGGAAGTTGCATGCTGAAGGAGTTCCCTGTGGAGGAATTGTGTGAAGAATCTGTCAGGAAAACAAAGTCACAACCTTAGTAACTGCTCAGAATCTGAATAGTGATCTACAAGATTATATATATATATATATATATATATATAATCCTGGATTACATTTTGAAAGCATCATGTAATGAATATAATACTAATGAATGAATAAATAAGTATGTTTGATTGAATAGGCTTGGTTGAAGCCATGCTAAGAAAAGGCAGTGAGGTCTTTAGAGATAACTCAGATTGGCTGAAAAGTCCCAGGTGATGTAGAAAGAATTGGAAGAAGGGGAGATCCCCTAAGTCCTTTAATGCTATGTGTTATGTTTCCTCTGGAATGAGAAAGCTGATTTACTGATAAAGGTAAATGTATTGACACCATAGTGATGATGATTGTATTGCTGCAGAAACAATTGAGAACTGTCTGTATTATAGTCATGGAAACCCTTAAAGATAATGTGATGAAGTGCATAAATATATGCTAGGACATTGTGAAGACGTTTTATGGATTTGGATGTTATGATACATTCATTTTAATTGATATTACAACTAATGATGCATGTTGTGTATAGAAAGGAATTGGAATTGTTGAGGAAGACAGTTACTAATAATGGGCAACCTCAAGAAGAGGGTGACCATGGGAAGGCTGCGGTCAAAATATTGTTGACAAGACTGTGAAAATCCCACTAAAGCACCGCTGATGAGGTAAAGATCAGAAAGAGGGTGCTAGTAGCCAAGAACATGTATAAAAATGTTCATTCTTATGTGGCTCAAGGTATGAATAGATAGGGGTGAGAATCCCTTTTGAAATATTTTGTTGTCCCATGTTATGCATGAAATTTTGAAGGGTAGTTGTATTCCCTGGATACCCAAGTAGGGTATGACTCAGGAAGGAGAACCCGAATGTTGGAGGTATGAACCTTTGGTGGTGAAGACTAATTGTATGATGCAGTAAGATTTGAACCAAATGATCTCTATTGACTCAAAAGGTCAAAAACATTTACTAAGAAATTGTAGAAATCCCCTCTATCAACTACAGATCGAGATCGTGAGGATTGCAAAAGAAAACTCTGATCGAATCAGGTTAATAAAGAACCTGACAGAGGATATGAACGTGATCCGTTCATCATAAGGAAACCAATCTCATTCATCAGATTGAATTCGAGATCCACTAGAGTTAAAGGATCATATGACAGTCGTTCAATAAGATCGACGACCCATATTCACTACGGAGCGCGAAGGCGGAATTAACGGTCACGCTAGTTCACAAACTATAATCAACCTACACCATTGATCTCGTTGGGGTGGATGATAAACGATCACGATTAAAAGAGTTGGGTGAACACCTTTCAGATTGAGGAGATTGAAATCTCTGATAAAGAGTGAGCTAGTTGAGGTTCCACAATCCCTTGCAACCGTTGGATCTAGGGAAAGACAGATCATCACCATCGCATTGCAGACAATAGGTTTATCTAGGATCATAGCACCCTAAAATGGGATTCGAAAGGGTAGCACCTGAAAATAATAGAGCTAAGGTCACAACTCTCGATTGCATGGAGAGAAGACGGAGTTCCTCCGGGCTAGTTAAGGAAGATATATTCTAACACTCCGTGTTAGACTGTGGTCACGAGGAATAGTTCTAAGGGAATAAAGGTGCTCATAACTAGCACATTGCATGGATGTTTTAGTAAGATAGGAGGACCTTCCAATGTTTTACTTACATTATGTAAGAGTTGAAGGAAAACAAATTGGGTGGTCATAAGTGTTGGCACCCTAGTTATTAATGAAGGAAGAATTCTTAAAGGCATTCATGTGAAACTTTTGAGTTTCATGTGTATCGATTTGGGATCGTGATCGGCCTATAACAAGAAGCATGGTCCTACTGTAAGAGTGAATGAAAATGAATAATCCATGTGGTGAAGAGGTTGGTTAAATTTCGACACACCATGGCCAAGAAACTGTCATAAAGTGTGACAAACTGGAAATCAATGCAAGAGTGCATTGGGTATGAATCTAGCCGTGAATACTGGCATATTTGTTAAATCCTTTGAAATGTTGAAATACATTTTGAAATGTTTGGTATGTTGAAATGAGGCATAGGAAAGGAATGGGACATCCTTTTCATATTTATATAGATCTGATGAACTATTAGTATGCATGGCTTTGAATATAGATATATATGTACATGGATGCATGAGAGACTAAAAGTTTGTTTGGCTATGAAAATAATGAAATTCAGGGAGAAAATTGGTCATGGATATGGTGGTGTTGTAAGCCCATAAGGGAGACCAGTTTCTCACTGAGCCGAATTGAAAAGAATGGTATTTCCATTTTTTTTGAGAAAGTGAATTTGATTGTTAGTATGCACAACTCTGAAATTGTTTGTGACAAAGTTATAATGGTATAATAAAATATATGTGCATGGGAAACCAACAATTTGTTTCGCTGATTGAAGTTGAAAGTGGAAGAATCAAAGGGGTCTGGGATATGGCAGCATTGTAAGCCCATAAGGAAGACCAATTACCTGCTGAGCCAAACCGCTATGGGAAGGAAAGTCCCATAATTATGAATCTGGTTCCTGCGCAGAACAAATATGAAAATAAATTACGAAATTTGGAATTCTGTGGGTGATAGATTTACAAGAAAATTTTTGAATTTAAAATTTATGATGATGTCTCATGAATTTCTATATGGCTGTGATATGGGTGAGAAGAAAAGATCTGTCCAGAAAGGAAAAATGATGAAAAATGGCTACTACAGAGCCATGAGAACCCCATGGTAAGCCATGATGACCTAGAATATATTGTGTTGAGGTAACACAAGCTGGAGGGACACCTCAATAGAGAAAGTCTGAGGGATGCCTCGACTATAAGGCTGGAAACACTCCGAGAGAATGCGATGGATAAGAGTTTGAAATCACCGAAGCCCGAACAACTAAAGTAGCTGGAAGTCATCGATCTGAAGGAGGAAACATGTCATAATATTGAAAACTTCGGATAGAACGTTCCAAAGGAAACAAATCAAGGAGGATTTGAAGTTTGATATGTTCGAAGGCCGAAGTCCCGAAGTAGATGAAAGTTGTTGATTTAAGGTGGATTCATGGCGCTAGATCTAGCACTCCAAGTACAGAATACTTCGGAGGAAAGTAGAGGGTGAAATCTCCAGAGACCCGAAGTGGAATCTCAACCGTTGATCAAGAAGGGAGCTGAAGGCTGTTGATCTGGTCTTGGTTGAAAATCACTAAAGACCCGAAGTAGGTCCTGGTCGTTGATCGCCAGGAGGGGTATGTGTCGATGGATCAATGTCTCCAGGTGAATCTCACTGGGGTTTTAGTTGAGAATTGAGACTGCCAAACTCCGAAGACCCGAAGTAAGCCTCGATCATCCGATTCAAGTGGACACGTGACATAAATCCACATACTTCGAGGGGAATTAAAAGTTGAGTCTTGAGACTCCCAAATTCCAGAATCGTAAAGCAATCAGTGTTATAGCAAGATTTTCCTCACCATTGCTATATTGCACAGAGGGCCTTTTTCCATTTCCCTATGTAGACTTATCAACCCCTTTTTGATAAATCCAGAGACAAATATATATATTTTTTCACATATACGCTCCCTAACTTCTTTGCAAGATGCGTATATGCTTGATGCTCCACTGCAACTCGCGTATATCAGGATTTGTGCCAGAAAATACAAAATGAGGTCGGGTTTCCATGTCACGACAGAAGATATATGATATTTGGCCTTCCATTTACTGGAAACATTCCGACTCGGCCCTTCAGTTGCATTCTGGAGGCTATAAGAGCACAATTTCGAGCTATGGAAAAAGAGGAGAAATCATTCAACTTTGAGAGTAAAGTTACTATGGAGAAATTACTTCATATTGAGTCTCCATCCCTTTGTCCCTCAAGTTTGAACACAGTGTTCAACCCCCAAGCTCTTTCCTTATTGTAGAGAGGACCTCATTACCTCTTTTCTATGAGCTTGCCTTTGGTGGAGGATTGAAGTGGTGGAGACCCAGTTGGAAGGAACTTGGTTTCTTGGTTTCGAACTATGTCGACATGGAAGTCTGTAATGTTGATACTTATGTTGATCAATTATTAATAGAAATACTCCTTTCGCGTCCTATCGTTATCTTGCAAATATATGATTATTATCCATGGGCATGTTTGTAATGTTTATTAATGGATTGTGCTATCTGATGTGCAAACTCATTTTATATATTGTCATTATATACTTGCATCGCTTGTTTGTTGAGAAATTCTTGCAGGTGTAAATCTTTGGGTCAAAGTGCTCAATGGTGGAATGACATCAAACGATTGGATCGAGGTAGGCTTCTTCCTTGTATTGCACATTAGTTTATATAACACATTTTGGAATTGAGTTGATTTCTGCAGTCATACCTATCTGGTGTGGTTTACCCTTGGCCATAGAGAGTTTTTCCCTTGTAACAATCAACATCGTTTATTAAAGAGGACGCATGACAGGAGATCTGTCACTATGGGAGAAGGCAAGGGTTGAGAGTTGAAACTCCTGAAACGTGAATCACGAAATAGATCACAATCATTGATTTAGAAAGGTTATATTTGATTCATAGATTTGGAAAGGATAGATCTGAGCCATCAAGTTTAGAAGCACCATCAAGGTCATGAGATCAACAGTACCATTGCATTGAGGGGACCAAAGGTGCGTGAACTTTAAAAATTTGAGGGCAGGCCACAATCCAGACCACCGTTTTGGAGAAAGGACACATGGAGGCTCAAGATGAATTGTGTGGCGAAAATTAGTTTGGTTTCAAACCACCCTTGGCCACACTTGAGATCACGTGTTTATGTAAGGCCATCTCCCAAGGTCATATCAAGGAAGGGGCTTATCAGAAAAGGAGCTAGTTCCTAGAATCCAAAATTTCGCAGGCGCGAAGAGGAGGGTCACGGGTACCTTTAGACCTGCACGAGGAAGACGAAAGGGTCTGCATCTAATTACTAAATGAGAAGATCAAGGTCTCAGAGAGTCGTTTCGATCTAGAATCAGAGATCATTGAATAGGAGGTCAGACTGGTTCCTCGACCTTCCAAATTAGAAACCATGGATGGAGAATCTTTCCTTTAAGAAAAGAAAAAAATTGTATGCCCCATCGTGGGTGTGTTACAAATTGGTATCAGAGCATGGTTACAACACTTGGCCTACTTTGGCTCATGTACAAGTAGTGTAAGGAGGTATCGTTATCTGCATTTAATCCTTGAGGAGAAGGACTGCAGATTGAACCTGTGATTTTGGGAATTCTTGTTGAATTTTAGAAGAAGAATTTCTTTAGCCCGTTGTCAAAGTGATAACTACTCTTACCAGAGTAGGGATATGCTAATTAAAATCTATAATAAGACTTGAATGTGGATATATGAAGGTGGCAGGGTTTTGTCAAGAGCAGCTGAAGCTTGAAGGACGAATGACCTGTTGTTTGTAACAATGCTTCTAAGCATGGGAAGTTGGAACCTCAGGCACCGATGATGGTTGATTATATAATGGTTAATACCTTTGTGGGATTAAAGGAATCTGATAGGACTAGGTAGGATCCTTGGAAGTTATAGTTACTTCTTTACATTAAACTCGGAGCATATAACTCCTCATGACCAAAGAAAGGTGATATGGGTAAAAGCCTATGGACTCTGAGGCAAGGAGGCTTTCTTGATAAACGTTGTCGCATAAAGAGGAAAGTGGCCCTGGTTGGTTATTTCCATGAGAGAAGGAAACATCAATACGAGATATGACTGTGAGATTAGTCCTGTAAGGGACTAAAAATCTCAAACTAAAGGACACCGATGATGAAATTAAACTATCAAGTGAATGCATGAGGTAAAAAGGTGCAAGATATGCACCTACATATACACGAATGTGTATACATGATCATAAGGATGATTGAAAGATCCTTGGGAAAAGGATATAGAAGCCTGATATGTCCATGTGTGAATGGCATGGAAAAGGCACAAACAATAAGATAGCATGATGAATACTTAGCTGTGTTTAATTATGCTTGAGTGCATGGGTTTAATGCATCGTGAAGCTTCTTAATATGAAGCCTTATATCAATACCAGTTAGGTATGAATGATATTAAACGTGCAAGTGATGCACATGTATGATGAAAGAGTATAGTTGTAGGCACCATATGGTTGTTCTGATGAGTGAAATATAAAGCAAGAATTGCTCTTGTCCATATTAAATGAATACTATGGATGCATGACTGACTCCATTCTGAAGAGTCATGAAAGTTTTGTTCCAAATAATAGCTTGAGGGGAATGTATTCCCTTTTCCTCAGGGAAGACTAATACAAATAGATGAAAGAGTAAACGAGAAAAGGTGATCTAATTGTCATGATAAGAGGCAAATGATTATGCCTTTGAGAATCACATGAGAATGACTGTGAACGATCAAGAGTTGACTGATTTTAAAGTAGAAATGTATGTGGTTAAGTACATCATGGATGTATGTAAACTGTAGTGTACCAATTGCTCTGATACCAATTTGTAGTGTACCAATTGCTCTGATACTAATTTAAAGAACCAAGAGGTTTAACGCGCTCTTGTAATATTCTGTACACTCTTTTAATAATAAACACATGCCAATATAACCACATACATTTAAGCACAATTAAACACATTTAAAATACAGAGTGAAACAGATCTCGTTACTGC